>BQNB010099717.1:0-24865 GCA_026074375.1 Tanacetum coccineum | reverse complement strand
GATGCCAAGTGTTATCTAACTTGGCAAAAATCAACACCATGGGGACACATAGTCCCTTGGTGTATCCGCCCCTATAGGGTTTAAGTTAAGTGGGTTGAGTTTTTAATTTAGTTAAAAGCTTGACCCACAATTTGTAAATGCGGGTATTATTAAAGTCCGATATTTAAAAAGGTACGATTTGTAGTCGTTTTTCGTAAAAGGTAAAAATAGTATGAGACACGAAAAATAAAAACGAATGCAACAAAAAATTTTCTATGGCATTTTGAAAATATAAACGTCAATGCTTAATGTAGCATTTTCCGGTTCTTCGTAAACGTTACGTAAATTACAAATGTAAGCCCTAATTCTCCCGGTTAGTCGTGAGTTCATATCTCAACATAAAAATGAAAATTATAATTAATACTCGATAATAAAAGAACGACCTCAAATAGACGGATTGTCACATTAAGTCTTGGTGCAATGTCGTTCATGTTTCGGATTTTGACTAGTATTGTATAACTATTTTCACTATAATGAATTCATTTATAATTCTAAGTCGCGACTTGCTTTATTGGTCTCGGATAATTGTTGGAGTCTTCTATCTCGTTGATTTCTTATTTCATCTTCTACTCACGGTGAGTTCATAGCCTCGCCTTTACTACTTTAATTGTTTTCTTAAAAACCCGCGAGGGAGATACATGCTTGTTTTTATGAAATTGAACACAAATTGCTTTTTCGTATGCTGGACCTGAATGTATGATTAATGCTTGAGTACCTATTGCTAAAGACCCTAATATCGTGAACCGTTAACTACCTATGATGGGTGGACGCTAGTATAATAAATAGGCCTTTGGGGTGACTCCCCGTCCGGGGTCTAAATCCTATTGGAACACCCACTACAACGGATATATTATTCTAAGATGTAAAGGTATATAGCAATAATACCTAATCTTTTGGGGCAAACTTATATTTTTCTCATCAAAGGGATCGGATGTCACGAGCTCAATGCATTATTAATTAAAACTTGTTTGATCCACAAGTTTTCAATGATTTAAATATTTGTGTTTTAAATCTTTATGCTTATATATAAACCTATGAATTTTACTTAACGTTTCATTGACTTTTTAGCATGTTTATCTCAGGAAATCAAAGCTAAGGACTTAGAGCTTGGGACAAAGAGGAAGTTGCGCTTTAAAAATGATTTTTGTTAAATCACATGATTTTCATTCCTCAAAAACAATGTTTTTATATTTTGTTGAATACTTGTACTCTATTAGTCTTTATGTTGGGGCAACGCTTGCACTCTGAACATTCTTTATGAATGGGTTATGTTTTAAGACGTCTCTTTTCGAGTCGTTCCTTATAATTTATTGACTATTGTACTTATTATTAACACCTATTTGTTGGTCCTGAATCTTGATTTAAAATAGGGGTGTTAAAGAGTTGTTGATCAACTTTACTACACATCTGATCACATCGATCGTTGTGTTTCTAACATTCGTCTCAATTGTCTCTACGAAATCAATGAGCCAATTGTCCCTCGTTTCATTCTATACTTTTATAGTCTAGTCACTCTTCAAAGAGATGACTTCGGCGTCATTCTTATCTCCTTCATGATTCAAAACGAATTCATCACTCTCTCTCTCCAACAATTCGGTCAAATCCTTATAATCCCATTCACTGGTCAAGCCGTATTTACAAACGAATAGGATCTTGGTGCTCTTGCATACTCCCAAGACACTGAAGGACCATATCATACCGACCTTCCTACTCCTGAAGAAATTCATCAATTTCTTCAATTTCAGCGTATTAACTCTAACCGCAAAATCAAACACAAAAACATCATTCTTTCTCCAAATCAAGTTTTGACCAAAGAGCTTAGACAAGACTTTAAAAGATGGAATGAACTCATTTATGAAAATGTGTTCGGACTAGGAGGACACCAGGACCATCTCCCGGCTTGCCTTGCTCATATATTATATTGTATTCTAGCCGAGCAACAATATAATCTTGCATATTTCTTTATCAAAAGAATTGAAAGTGCACGAGCGACTCCTAAAGCCCATCTTCCTTATGGTATGTTCTTGACACGTCTCTTTCGACATGTCATCGAACTTTACCCTCATCTTGACAATGGCATCTATGATGTCATTGAACGAGTCATGCGTCCACTTGCTATGAGACAAACCCGTCGACCCCGAAGTGATCGTGGAAAAGCCCGTCACTCCGTCTCTTCAACCTCCGCCCATTATAACCGTGGATCTTCATTTCACCAAGTAGATGATGATGAGGATGATGGTGCTTTTTGTGCTCAGGAAAAAAATGTCTAGCAACTTATATCTTGGACCTAGTCTATTTGTTTCGTAATTTTTGTTTAACAACAATTTAATTCCCTTTCCTAATCATTAACCATCGGTTTTACGCGAATGAGGATGTGTACAAGGCATTGCATGTCTATTATCGTCGTTATGGCCCTATGTATGTCTTGTCTCAGATCTCTGTTGGTTTATTACTATTGTGAAACGTTAGAAGATCCCTACCCTATATCATTCTTCATCCTAACCCTTAGTTAAACTCGAATGAGGATGTGATCAAACACATATGTCTATTCTGTCATTATGGCCATGTATGTGTGTTTCATCTGCCTTGTTGGTGTGGTACTTTTGGTGAAGAATGTGTAGAGATGATCAAACCTAAGCTCTTATAATAAAAACCCATTTTACCTTTATAAACTTGTTACTCCTTAGCTCTAGTAGTGAAGACGTGTTTCCTTGCCAAGCCTATGATAGAATAGCCGTCACGACTGAGCAATTGAGCAAATTAGTTACATGTTACCACATAGATTAGTTGAGTGATTTGAGTGTTTCATCTTCTTATTTTGTGAGGTGTTTGGTTGGTACTTGTAATATGATCAAATAAATGTCTTAACGGAAAAATCCTTTCAGGGATAATATATTTCATAACTTCTAATGGATACTTGAGGACAAGTAGGATTAACTGTTCTCTTCTTTAGTGGGGGGATATTTGATGACATCAAATAACGTCACTTTTATAGCATCATTTATCCCATGTAAATAACCCATTTTGTATAATTATTGCAAAGAATTGTTACTTAATCATTTGTATTTGAGAATTGCAGTAATTATGGAGTGCTTAAAAGAAGATATTTGAAGCATTACACGTTCTGACACCAATACGCGTTCCATTCAAAATATAAAAATAAGAATAATACGCGTATCTATGCTACAATTCACCAAAGACCACTCGAAGGGAAACAAGATTCATTTACGCGCGTATCATGATAGACCAATAGCGTATTTAGCTATATGGAAATAAAATATTCTGGAAGATATCAAACGTGGTCCTTACTCCAAGAAATCCACAATACGCCGTATTGAAGACTTTCGATATGCCGTATCGACCTTTTATGCTTAGACCGATATAATAGAAACTTCAAATAAACGAGTTTTAAGTGTGCTAAATCTTATTTTTGATACTTAAACTACAAAAGTCGATATTCAGAAGAGAAGAAGAGCAGAAGAGGTGTTGCATCACAATTAATTCAATAGGGAACAACTTGTATCTTCATTACTCTTGTTCATCGTTTAGTTTTTGTTTTATTCGTTATCTCTCATTTAGTTTACACTTGGCTAAATATATTACTCTTGTATTGATTATGACCATTTGGATAGGCTAATACCTTAGGGTATTAGCATTATTATAAAGTCTGAAGGTTTTGGTTTGTTTAGCTTGATTGCTTAATTGTAACGTTGATTGTTTGTTTATGTTTTATTCAAAATTTATACTGTTTACGTGTTTTTGTATGCGACCTATCATTCAACTGGATCTAGTGATATAAACCAAGTAATCTAGATGTCAGGATAGCTCTCTTATATCGTGTTTTTAAATCTAGACCAATAGGATCACAAATAATGACTATCTTTGCCCTTAGATTGTGAGCTTAGTTGGACCGGCAGGTGACCCAGGGATCAACAAGTATGTTCTTGATTAATCGGTCAAGACTTGGTTAGTGGACTACTAGTGTATGAATTGCCATGAAGCAGTAAGTGGGTAAAGTCTCCATGAGCTAGGGTTTAACAAGATCACCATTGCTTTAATCCCTAAGATAGATTATAATCAGCAAATAAGGATGCTTTATGCGATGCGTTTAATTGTGACAGAATTCTACGTGTCTAGGTTTAAGGAAGAAGTACCGCCTTAATCTTAAGAATGATATGCCACCTCGAGATAAGTTAATTCATTGCACCTAAATAAACAAACCAACATTCTGATTGGATTAAGAATGGTTAATACAGTTTTCTTATATTTGGATAAACACGTAACACCCCAAATTTACAACATAACGGAATATCACTTTGGGGTGCTGCTTCATAATACATGCACACGAGCCACAGTAAACGACTTCAAAAGAGACGTTTATAAAACAAATCACATTTGATTATACTTAAAATGAAGATCAGAGTTACAAGGTCCCAAACCAGTTTAGAAAATATATTTCTAGTGAGTCACATCACGACTCGTTTTCTTAAAATTTCCTTTATCGAATGTACAAAATTTCAATGAGTTCCAATCTTTGATATCCACGCTTCGTCCCATCCAAACCGTCACAAGTACCTAAACCTGAGATACATGCTTAAAAACGTCAACACCATGGTTGAGTGAATTCATAGAGTTTTTTTTCAAGTAATAATTAAAACATATAATTGGTTCCACAAAACATTTATAACCTTATAACGCAGTTTGGTTCCACCAAAAACATGTATGACTTGCTAGCTAGGCAAGCCATACCACATTTCCAACTTTCATGAGCCCGTGTACCGAACCTTAACACATTTATCATTATAGATAAATAACTGACCGGGTAGTATGCCACCACCCCTTTCTTAATACAGAATGTCCTTTACAGGGTGCTCACGCAATGGATTCATACCCCGGACAGGGTTGTCAAACCCAATAGATCTATCTAATTCATTTAGCGTTTACCTCCTCGGTAATTAACGGTCACACAGCAAAAGGCATATACTGTTGGGAATAAATCTTCATAGGTTAGTACTTCTAGTTCAAGGAATTTGTACTGCTCAGATTATAACTAACAGTATTAACTAAGTTAATACTGCTAGCACAAGATTAATATTGTTCGTGATAGTTAGTACTGCCAAGAGAAGATTAATACTGCTAAGTGAAGTCAGAGATAGCAGAGATAAAGATTACTTGGAGATGAAGATTATAAGTTATCCATAGAATAGATTGTATCAGAAATTTCTGTAGTTTAGGTTTTTCTTTAGTATATGTTGTAAGCGATAGACTTCCTTTAGTCTATAAAAAGGAGGCTCTCTAGGGCATTAGTTGAGATATAAGTTTTCATAGTTGTTAAGTCGATTAAAAGCTTCAAGGTTGTAACCCTAGTATAGTCAAGAGTACTTGTATTATAATTTAATAAATATTGGAGCGTTTGGTTATAACTTTGTTCATTCACAATTACTGTTTTATTCATAATACTTCTAGATATTAAGGTATAGATTCCGCATACACTTTAATATACATACAAAGTTTCTACAACAAGTTATTTTAGATTTATCTAAGGTAATTTAACCTTAGACAAGGCGAGGAATCAATCAAGGTTTAGGATCAACAAGTGGTATCAGATCTTTTGCTTTGAGAAAACTTTGATCTAGAAGTTATGGAATTTGAATGTGCATAGAGTAATACTACTGCTAAGCTACCCATACTCAAACTAGGTGAGTATGAGATGTGGGTGATAAGAATCAAGCAATACTTCTAGGTACAAGACTATGCTCTATGAGAGGTCATAGAGAATGGTTTACTATGGGTATCTGTTACGACAAACTGCACAATGAGAATGGTTACACTGTTACAAAGATGTTAGTTCTATGTAACCTGCTGAGAAAAAGACCAACAAGAAGAATAATGTGAAGGCTTGAAGCTTGCTACTCATTGGCTTCTTCCCAAAAAACAGCATCTTAATTTCAGTTCAGTACAGTGATGCTAAAACAATGTTTGCCTTCTATCCAAAACATGATTTGGAGGTTAATGAAGCCTCTAGAAAACACAGAAGACATGTTGAAGCTTAAAATATGAAAATTTTAGTTCATCAAGCACATAGTCTCTTGACTCTATCTTTAACAGGATCCAAAAGATTGTTAGTAGGCTTGCAATTTTGGGTGTAGTCATCACTAAAGAAGACTTAAATTTAAAATTTTTAAGAAGCTTGCCTCCTAAGTGAAATACTCATGTTGTAGTCTGGATGAATAAGGCTGATATTGAAACATATGAGTATGATGTTTTTGTTAAAAAACTTCAAAATTGTTGAACAAGATGTAAAGAAATCTGTTGGTGCAAGTAGTAGTGCTCAAAACTTAGCCTTTATGACTGCTCCAAGCACTAGCAGTACTAATGATGTTAATACTGCTAATCTTGCATATGAAGTTAGTACTGTTAGCCCTAATGTTAACACTGCTTGTCCTCAAGTTAGTACTGCTAACTTCAGTGATAATACAATGTTTGCTTTCAGGGTTGAGAATCCTAATGGTTCTAATCTCCTACAGCAGGACATAGAGCAAATTCAAGAAGATGATCTAGAAAAGAATGGATTTGAAGTGGCAGCTCTCTCTGCTAAGTATGAGGGCAAAAAGGTACTTTCATAGAACAGGCAAGAAAATTTTCATTAATTCTAATGATACTGCTAGATATGATAAATCCAAGGTAGAGTGTTTCAACTGTCACAAGATGGGACACTTTGCCAGGGAATGTAGAGCACCAAGGAACAAAGAAGGTCAGTTCAGATATCAAGACAACACTAGGAAGCAAGGAAACAATGAAGACACATCTTTAAAGGCAATGTTAGCTATTAATAGTGTAGGATTTGACTGGAGTGATATGGCAGGAGAACAGGTTCAGACAAACATGGCTCTAATGGCGTTTTCAAACTCTGAGGTATATAATGATAAAACTTGAACTAAAACTTGTCTGAAAAACTATGAAACTCTTAAGAAACAGTTTGATGATTTAATTGTTAAGCTTAATCAAACTAAATTTAAAGCAGCTACTTATAAAAGAGGTGTAGCAACTGTATAAGAACAACTAGTCACATATAGAAAGAATGAGGTTTTTTTTAGTGAAGAAGTTGCAGTTCTTAAAAGGGAAGTAGCTTGCAAAGACTTATGAATTAAATGGCTTAGAAAAGTGCGTTTGAATAAGGGTAAGCTAAGAAAAGAGGGTATTGAATTTAAAATTGAGAAATTTGATAATGCCTCAAAGAGCCTAGACAAGTTGTTATGGAGTCAGATAACTGAAAAAAGTAAAAAGGATTTAGGGTATGATACTGTTCCTCTACCCCATCCTTTAATCTATAATGGACCTACAAAACTTGATTTGTCTTATTCTGGTCTTGATGAATTTAAAGACCCTAAATTCAAAAGTTATGGTTCTAAGGATAGTAAGCTAGAGTCTAACATTGTTTGTGATAAAAAATAGTTTGATTTTCTAAGGAAAATTCTGATGACTCTTTGGTAAAAGAACAAGTATTAGAAGACACAAGTAGCTTTGTTAAGTCTCCACTTAATGTTGATAAAGAAACTGTTTTTCTTGTTGATAAAAAGATAGAGTTTGTCAAACCTAAAAATCTTGAAAAACCAGTTAAAAGGTCAGTTAGGTATGCGGAGATATATAGATCCAATCAACTAGGAAGTGATTTTATGATGTATAACAAAGCTTGTTTTATTTGTGGGAGTTTTAACCATGTGTAGATTAACTGTAATTACCATCAAAGGGAAATGATGGTATCTAGGAATAATTACAAAAGTGTGGATTATGACTATTATGCCAAAACCACACACCCTAGTGCACACAGGAATATGACTCCAAGAGTAGTTTTGTAGAAAACTGGCCTCATACCACTTAATACTGTTAGGCCTGTTAATACTGCTCACCCCAAGCCAGCAGTTCATAGTGCTAAATCAATGTCACATTTTTCTAAACAAGCATAATCAACTGATCAGATTCCACTTTATAGAAAACCACTGTAATACGCAGATTTGATAACAAAAGCTTAGATACTGCCATGAGACACTATTTACTTGAAAGGCCAGAGCAGTTAATATCTGCTAGGTATATACAGCACCAGTTATATGCGGATTAGGGCAAAAGGGAAATTGTTGTTAAGACCCTTCAGCAGTTGGGTTTGGAGTGACCTTTGCCAGACCTAAGGGTGCATCACTTGTTTTTAAAAGACCAACTACATTGAGGCAGGGAAGATCCAAGTCGTAATGGCTTGGGTCCCTAAAGGAAACCATAATTTCTTATTTTTATATGCAGGTGACAAGGACCAACAAGGTTTTCTGGATTTTTTGACAGTGGTATGCTCAAGGTACATGACTGTGAACATAGCTTATCTCTTAGATTTCAAGGAATTTAATAGAGGTTATGTTACATTTAGGGGAGGAGCACATGGTGGTAGAATTTCTGGTAAAGGAACACATAAAACTGATAGTCTTGATTTTAAAGATGTATACTTTGTCAATGAGTAATTTTTCAAACCTTTTTTAGTTTATGTCTCAAAGACTTTATTTTTGTTTGAGTAAAAAGAACTATTGTCCTTTTTACTAACACTAAATGTCTTGTCTTATCTCCTATTTTAGTTGCCCGATTTGAAAGTCTGATACTTCTTAGATATCTTGAAAGCACAATATGTACAGTTTTTGATATGAAGAACATTTTTTCCTAAAGAGAGTTTAACTTGTCTTCGTTGGAAGGCTACCATTAGAGGAATCAATGATCTGCGCATAGGAGGCTTTGGTTATATTCAATTTTCATGAACATAAATAAGCTTGGTTAAGGATTATCTTGTAATGAGTTATTTTTCCTACAAAATGTTTTGAAAATGACCAAACCTGTGTTGCTTGTCTTAAAGGGAAGCAACACAGAGCTTCTTGTATGTCCAAGGTTCTGAATCCAATTACCAAGCCTTTGTTTATACTTCATATGGATTTGTTTGGTCCAACCTTTGTGAGTAGTTTAATGCATAAGAAGTATTGCTTAGTAGTCATTGATGATTATAGCGGGTTTACTTGGGTTTTTGTTTTTAACAACTAAGGATGAAACCAGTGAGATTCTTAAGAACTTTATTAAAGAAATATAAAACCTAGTAGATAAGAAAGTGAAAATAATCAGGAGTGATAATGGAACAGAATTTAAGAATAAAGTTATGGATGATTTTTGTAGAGAAAAAGGTATTAAGAGGGAATACCGTATAGCCAGGACTCCTCAGCAAAATAGTATGGCTGAGAGGAGGAATATGACACTAATTAAGGCTGCTAGAACCATGTTAGCTGACTCTAAGTTACCTACCACATTTTGGGCTAAAGCAGTTAGTACTGCTTGCTATGTACAAAATAGGGTCTTAGTAGTCAAGCCTTATAACAAGACACCTTATGAACTTTTTAGAGGTTTTAAACCAGCTCTAAGCTTTATGAGACCATTTGGATGTCATGTTATCATTCTTAATACTTTAGACAATTTAGGCAAGTTTGATAGCAAAAGTGATGAAGGTTTCTTTGTTGGATATTCCTTGAGTAGTAAAGCTTTTAGGGTATACAACACAAGAACCAGGAGGGTAGAAGAAAACTTGCATATTGGGTTTTTAGAGAATAAGCCTATGATAGAAGGGAATGGTCCAAAGTGGCTATTTGATATTGATTCGCTAACCCAATCTATGAATTATGTACCCTGTAGCTGCAGGGTACAATCCTAATGAATCTGCATGTACTACAAAGAGAACCTATGGAGGGTACATTATTTGAAAGAAGGAAATCATCAATTTCATTTGTGATGCAATTTGGAAAATCATACTTTGATTCACCTTCTAAGGATGTTGGTAATGGTGAACCAAAATCTGCTTCTGATGATCAAAAAATAGGTTAAAGATGGTTCACATAATGAGAGTGATGAAAAAGATAAGTCTAAAGATGATAGCAGTCCTAAGGAAGTTAATGTTGTTGGACAACATGTTAATACTGCCAGTCCTGAAGTTAATACTGGTCATTTTAAACTTAATACTGTTGATCCATCAGTGAATACTGTTAGTTCATATGAACTAGATAGCCCTAAAGACATGTTCAAATTGGGAGCTAGTCATACACTTGAGGCCACTCATGTTGAGTTCTTCAGTGATAAAGATGAACCAGAAGTTGATTTGGGGAACATCACTAATTCCTATACAGTTCCAACCACTCCCAATACAAGAATCCATAAAGATCACCCAATTAAAAATATGATTGGTGATGTGAAGTCCTCTATTCAGACAAGAAGAATGACAAAATCTACTTCTAAACAAGGGTTTCTCAGTGATGTATATGAACAGAAAACACATGTTACCCTAAATACTTGTTTATATGCTTGTTTCTTATCACAGATTAAACCCACAAGCATTGCTAAAGCTCTATCTAATTCATCTTGGGTGGAAGCAATGCAGGAAGAACTTCTGTAATTCAAACTCCAACAGGTTTGGAAACTTGTGGATTTGCCTAATGGGAAGAGGGCCATTGGAACAAAATGGGTCTTTAGAAACAAGAAAGATGAAAGAGGGATTGTGATTAGGAATAAATCAAGGTTGGTTGCACAGGGTCATAGGCAAGAAGAAGGCATAGACTATGAATAAGTTTTTGATACTATGGCAAGAATTAAGGCAATAAGATTGTTTTTAGCCTATGCTTCTTTTATGGGTTTTCTAGTATATCAAATGGATGTGAAGAGTGCATTCTTATATGGAACCATTGAGGAAGAGGTTTATGTTACTCAACCACTAGGATTTAAAGATCCTGACCATCCAGACAAAGTTTATAAGGTGGTCAAGGCACTTTATGGGTTGCATCAAGCTCCAAGAGCATGGTATGAAACATTGGCTAACTATCTGTTGGGCAATGAGTTTAAAAGAGGGAAGATAGATCAGACATTGTTTATCAAGAAGCAAAAAGGAGATATTTTGCTTGTACAGGTTTATGTTGATGACATTATCTTTGGCTCTACAAATAAGGAGATGTGTACTGCATTTAAGAAGCTTATAAAGGATAAGTTTCAGATGAGTTCTATGGGAGAACTTACTTTCTTCTTAGGATTACAAGTAACACATAAGGAAGATAGAATATTTATTAGTCAGGATAAATATGTAGCTGAGATTTTGAAGAAATTCAACTACACTGATGTGAAGTCTGCTTCTACTCTAGTTGATTTAGAAAAGCCTTTAGTCAAAGATGGAGATGCTGATGATGTTGATGTACATCTCTATAGATCTATGATTGGGTCTTTGATGTATCTCACGGCATCTAGGCCAAATATTATGTTTGCAGTATGTGCATGTGCCAGATTCTAAGTTACACCAAAGACATCCTATCTCTTAGCAATCAGGATAATTTTTAGATATCTAAAAGGCAAACCAACATTAGGCCTTTAGTATTATAAGGATTCTCCATTTGAACTAGTTGCTTATACTGATAGTGACTATGCTGGAGCAACTCAAGATAGGAAGTCTACAATTGGAGGTTGTCAGTTTTTGGGAAATAGGTTGATATCATGGTAGTGTAAGAAGCAAACTGTGGTTGCCACCTCTATAACTGAAGCTGAATATGTGGCTGCTGCTAGTTGCTATGGACAAGTACTCTAGATTTAAAATAAATTGCTGGATTATGGGTATAATTTCATGAATATTGTCATTAATATTGACAATAACAGTACTATTTGCATTATTGAAAATCTTGTTCAACATTCTAAAACAAAACATATAGAGATTAGGCATCATTTTATAAGAGATTGCAATGCTAAAAAGTTAATACAAATGGTTAAAAAGGTTAGTCTTGTCAATTAGTACTGCTAAGTATAATTAGTACTGCTAGTTATACTTAAGACTGCTTGTTAAAACTGTTAGTCATACTTAATACTGTCAAGAAGAAAATACTTTGGATTGTGTATTTTTAGCTTAGGACTAACACCTGCAGGCTAAGCATATTGAATACCTGATGTTGAATGCTTCACCTCTGAAGTATTGTTTAATGGGAGGCTACTTATGTCAAGCATGGATGGAAGGACATGTAATATCAAAAGTGTGTTAAAAAGAATAAAAAACAACTAGCATGTCAAAGAGGTCGGGACACCAAAGATTACCTCAGGTCTAGTGGATCCCTGTAAAGGTGGTGGACGAGGCTGTCCATCATGGAGTTAGGTGGTAGAATGAAAGGGCTGCACGCTAATGCTTTCTCTTAGAAGCAGAGCAGGGACGTGGTAACATCAATAGGACCCAATCCATGGCAACACTTAATGAGCCATGTCCTTAGGGAACTGGTTCAGGTAGTGGTCCCAGGTGCCAAGATACCATATTGGGGGGTGTAGATGCTCAAAGTAGGTTTGAGACTACATCTAAATAGCGCTTGATCACCTCTATGAAGATGTTAAAAACATTGGAGTGGGGAAGGACAGTATGATAACTTATGGAATTGATGGCACATTGTACAAAACTAATGAATTGGTAAGGAAAGAAAAGGGAGAGATATAGTGTGATATAAAAACAGATAGAGAGTTGTGTGATAAAAACAGAAAGAGTGAATTGGTGAGCAAAAAGAATAGAGAGATAATGTGAGCATAAAAACAGAAAGAGAGATTGTAAGTGCCAAGATTTGGTGATGGAAATGATTTTTAGATGAAATTAAGGTTAAAATTGCTATCTCCAAGTTAGTACTGTTGGGCATTACTTAGTACTATTGGGCATTACTTAGTATTGATGAACATGTTTTAGTACTGCTGAGCTTAAAGTTAGTACTGTTAGGCTAAAATTAGTACTGTTAGATGACCGTTAGTACTGTTTGAGCCATAATAGAATTTCCTTCACTAATTCTAGCCGTTGAGATATTTCCGCCAACTGCCTTTTTTATAGCCTATAGGGTTTGACTAATTGGAGAATTCTGGTCTTTCTTTAAATTCATAATTCTTCAAGATAAGAACAAATTCTATCAGTCAGTCATTCACAACATAAGTGTCTCTATATTATCTCAATTATGTTTGTAAACTACTTTCTATCAATAATTGAGACTAACCATAAACTTTAATTCGTATTTTTCTCTCATCCAATGGCAAATTTGGAGTTTTGCGATAAACACAACATGGTTGCCTACTTATAGAAGCCAGAGGGAAGTGAAGACTTTCATCAAATTATAGATTTTCTAAATGCTAGTCATATTAAGTATTCCTTATTGGAGAATTCAGATATATATTTCCTTAATCTAACAGTTTTGGGGAACAACTACTGCTAGAACAACTAATGATGGAGAAGTGGAAATAATTGCTTCCATTGATGGACAAGTCAAGACTATCACTGAAGTATCTCTAAGAAGACACCTCAAGTTAGAAGACTCTGATGGTATTACTTCTTTACCTTTATAAGAGATTTTTGTGCAACTTGTCTTTATGAGTGTATGTGTCTGATTCTACTAGACTTACTTTCATAAGGACACTTTTTCTCCTCAGTGGAGGTTTTTCATTCATACAATCCTTCATTGTTTAAGTCCAAATAACAACAGCTTGGGAGCAATTTAGTAGCAATATAGCAACTGCTATAATTTGCTTGGCCACAAACAGGACTTTCAATTTTTCAAAAATGATCTTTGATGCTATGGTGAAGAATTTGGATAGCACACACAAGTTTTTAATGTATCCAATATTTCTTCAAATCTGTTTAAACAAACAAAAGAGACTTCTTCAACCTCACACCAGAACTTATCCTACTCCTACCCTTACACAAAAACTATTTAGCAACATGAAAAGGGTTTCTAAGGGTTATTCTGAGGTAGACTTTCCTCTATTTCCTACAATGATCACTACACCTAAGTCATCTCCTTCCATAATAACATCTTCACCATCCTTATCACCTCAAACATATCAATCACCTCTTAGGGATATAACCAGACAAGATGCTGAGATTCCTCAGTCTCATTTTCCTACTCAAACCCAAGTAGCAGATGAGGCTGCATTCATAAGTGTAGATGTTGATGCTGGAGGGGCTGCCACTATTGAAATTGGCTTAGAAGCAGGTCAGGGCAGCGGTACCATTCATAAGACCCCTACCAGGCCCCATGATTCACCTCTCCTAAGAGTTTACACACTTGGAAGTGATGAGGGCAGTCTACAACAAAATGAATTAATGGATTTGGTTACCAAGTTGACTGATAGAGTTGAAGTTTTAGAGAATGACCATTGCAGCAGACAAGATGGTTTTTAGTTTGCTTTACAAAGCTCAATCTTAAGAGTGAAAAATTTAGAGAAGAATGTCAAACAAACAATGCTAGGAGATGGGCCAGGATTGTTATTTTAGAGGATGAAGATGTGGGAGAGGATTCTTACCAAACAGGGGAGGAAGATCTCTGAAATGGATAAAGATCCTTACAATCTTTGGTACAACTTGACAAGATATGGAATATGATTTTTTTTCTTGATGTTAGTACTCCTGAAGGATTTCTATGCCAGTGTACTTGTTACCACTAATAATGCGGACTCTGAAGTTAGTACTGCTGCTGAATATTTTGTTTACATCAGAAAGAGTGCAGAAAAGAGAAGGATAAAGGAAAAGCTTTTATGAAAGAAGATGAAGATGTTCAGAAGAAGACAAAGAAGTCAATTAGGCATAGAAAGACTTGGGAATGAAGAACTATTTTGATTGCAAGAACAGATTTAATAACGAAGAACCAATGGATTGTAGGGATGCAAAAATAGCTAAACATTTACAAGAAGAATTTGATAGAGCAAGACAAGAACAAGAATTGTAGCTAAAGCTAATCAAGCTTATGATATTGATTGGAGTGATCCTGTTGTGCTAAGATAGCATGCACTTCAAAATAGATCTTTTTCGGTAGCTGAAGTAAGGAAGAACATGTGCATGTATTTGAAAAATCAGGGAGGATACAAGCAGAGTCATTTCAAGGGTATGAGCTATGAAGATATTAGACCTATATTTAAAAGAGTATGGGATCAAAATAATGCTTTTGTACCTAAGGATTCTGAGATTGAAAAGGAAGTGATAAAGAGACATGGATTTGATTTTCAACAAAAGTCTAGTAAAAAGAGATAAAGAGAAGATTTTGATGAAGACAATGCCAAGAAACAGAAACTAGAAAATGATGCTGAGAAGAAAGAGCTTAGAGATAGTATGGATGTAGTTCCAAGAGATGATATTGCTATTGATGTTGAGTTTTTGGGATAATAGAATTACACATTAGTTGACTAGAAGACACATGTTTGATAGTAAAATATGATGCAATTATCAAAATCATCAGAGCAGATGGAAGTTTATAAAAATTACAATATATTATGTGAATTGCTTGATGACTTTGGATAGGCAAGAAGTGATGGATCTATACAGACTGTACAGAAAGGTATGATTACAAACAAGTCAAGTCAGGATATGACTTTACTCGTTTACTTGGGGAGTATCTGAAGATCTTATTTGAGCTAATGAAGAAGAAGAATATGGAAGAATCAATGGAATTACAACTTGATATGCTGGAGATATTTGACTCATGTGGTATTCTTTATCGTTGCTGATGCATAATGGAATTGTATTCCACATGATGATAGAGAAGAAATATCCATCTTACTAAGTAATGCTTTCAAGAGATGTTAAGTAGAAGTATAGAGGTTGATCTGAAAGTCAAAATCGCATTATGAAACTTCTAAGGTTTATAGGGTCTCAACTTTAGAAGTAGAGAATGTTTTGAATAGAATCCTTCGAAAGGCTTAATTCAAGATACTTGATTGATTTGGAGGTAAATCACAAGTTTAGGGGGGATTGTTGGGAATTAAATGTCTACACACTTACTCCTTCCAATCCAATACTTAATATTGGTCAAGATATAACTAACAGTACTAACCAGTTAGTTCTGCCGGAAGACAGTTAGTACAGCCAGTACTAAACTTAATACTTATGGAGTTTTTTGTACAGTTGCATGAAGATTACAACTGTTGAAGAGATAAAAGCGTGTTTTGTGATATGTATGGACTGATTCAATGTATATCCTATATAATTAGAAGATATGTTGATATCTTATAGAAGTTTATAAGATTTGTAGTTATCTTGTAAAGGACTCCTTGGTGTATAAAAGGAGATCCTAGGTTATGGGTTGTTAAAAATCATATCAGTTTTCTTTGTAGCTTCAAGGTTGTAAACCCCAGTACTAGACAGAGTACTCATATTATTCATCATAATAATATTAAAGCTTTTTGGTTATATTCATTGTTCATTCATTCTACTGCATTACAGTTTTCTATTACATAGATATTCTTCTAAGTATTAAAGAGTAGATTCCGCATACTCTTTAGTATCAACAAAGTTTCTAGCATAATTGTCTTGAATCTATTCAATACAACTAACCCTTTTACAAGGTTTGCAAGATCTAGTTGGCATCAACAATAATATAATTAAATTGACCACTAAAAGTTGAAGTATAATTACAAGTTGTGTGAAATTAATGCTCTCGATCCCCTAGTCGAACGCCATGGCAAACCCCGAAGGGTTTGCCCCAACTGCCGCTGCGTACATCTTTTTTCCTTTTCTTTTTTTGTCGGCCCACCACCACTGTACGAGAATGGTCCTCAAGAATGATTCAATTCATTCTTTTTATAATGAATGCAAAGTTTAGGTGTTGCCACAATTGGTCCTCCATCATTATGCACTTTTATAATTATTTCCCGAAACATAATAACTCTTGTGCAATAACACGTATAAAATTAATCACCTTTTACTATATAATATATATAATAAATATAAATATATAATAATAAGAGGATAATTAAAATTATCAATCAACAAAATTCCAAGAGGCTTTTTAAAAGGAAAATTACTTTTACCCAAAGTAAAAATCCTAAAAAACCTTCCCGGGTCGTTTCCCCGACGAGGCGTGAATGGAAATCAAGGTTACGTTCGTGATAGAGTAATTTTGAATGGTAATATGATTGATTTGGAATTATTTTATAAATAAATACATAAAAACAAGTAAGGTAAACCTAAAATTAAAGCAAATTAAGGCTAAAACATTAAAAACGATAACAGGATTCAAATCCCGTTCTTTAAAAACCCAAATTTTAAAATTTTAACCCTACAAACACAAATTTAATTTTTAACAGTCCTAAATGATAAAAGAAAGTTTTAAAAAAAGGGATTATATTTTTTTGACTTTTATTTAATTTATTATGAATTAAAAACAGTTTTAATCTAAAAATTTAATTAAAAATACTAAACTAAATTAGAAAATTCTAAAAAATTGTGGATATGTCTTTTAACTTAGGCTAATTCCTAGGAAAAATAAAATGGGACCAAACAACTTTTCTCAATAAGCTGGAAATAAGCCGAAAAGGGCTTATAGCTTAAAACTGTGAAATGATGTTAAGTATTAAATTTTGCAAGTATAGAATGAAAAAGACCCAAGGGCGAGTTGGTGAGTGTGTGTTGTGTTAAAGGTTTGGGAGTTGGGTTGAGGTCAGGGGTTCGAGCCTTGCTTACCCTTGACTTCCCCGATTCCTAAACTTTTTATTTTTTGAAAATTTCTTTTAGAAAAATCTTTAAGACCTAAAAATAAGCAACTTTTATGAAAGAACTTTTTATAAAAACCTAAAATAAGCTGGAAATAAGCTCTAAAAGGTAACAGCCTTAGCTTTTTAATTCTAAGATACTAAAGGCCTAATGAGCTTATTTTGCAAAAACAGTAACATAAACAGCCTAAAAGGCACTTTTTAGCTACTTTTTAAGCTAGTAATGGATCCTTATGGCTTAGGGACTTATGCACTGTAAGATTATACATAGCTATCTAAATCATCAATCAAAAAATATTTTAAAAATCAAATTAGCTGTGAAAAAAGGCCTATGAAAAAGCTGTTTAAACTAAAATCCTATGTTTTTGGTTTTATCAAGTTTTGAATAAAAGACAATAGACAAAGTGCAGGCCTACTTTAAGCTAATAAAATAAGCTCTAAAATAATATTTAAGCTAAAACAGATTGAGCTTGACACCTAAGGAGCTTGTGCAAGAAATTTCAAATTCTAAATCTAACTTTAACTTATTTGAATCTATGATTGAAAAAGGGCTTTTTAAAACTTTGAAACTAAAAGAAAACTACTTTGACAGTTTTTAACCAAAACTACTAAACTAATGCATACTTGTCCAACTCTTTACTACTGCATTTAAACATCAAACAACTAAGAAACAACACTTGCAAGCTCTTAATCAAATCTAAGCAAATAAGCTATGAATTTAAACCAAAACTCCATAGATTCAAAGTATGATTACTAAAAACCCAAAAAATGATTTTTAAGCTTTGAAAACTTATCTAAGATGACTTATAAACTTAATTTGAGCTTTTCAAAGTTGACTTAAAGGTCAAAAAACATCAAGCAGTATTAAAAACTAATGTTAATATGCTGTGCCAAAACACCCCTTAAAGAAAGTGAAAAACATTTTAGGTTTTAACAGGCTTAGAAAAACTTAAACAAACTCAAAAGATTATGCACAATGTAAAATTAAGAAAATAAGGGCAACTTTGACTCAGAATAAGCATTTAAATAAGCAGAGCAAGAATAGCAATTTTGATTTAATGTAAAAGGCGGTTTTAATCTAAAGACATAAGCAAATGACATGTAAGCATAAGCAAGCCATAAATAGGTATAAGACAAGGAATAATAAGCTACAGTAAGCAATGATAAGCAAAGTATAAGCAAATTAAGCAAATTTTAGATGAAAATGAAAAGTTAAGGACTTACAAAAGCCCTTGCTCAAAACAGGGCAAATAAGCTCAAAAGAGCTTTGTCTACAAGCTCTAGCTTGTTTAAAAACAAGCTAGTAAAAACCTATAAGCCCATCTAGGTTTGGCTTATCATCCACTTTTAGCTTTTTTTGAGTGATTTTTGGTAAATGACTTAAACACTATAAGTTATTGAAAAACTTATAATGCTTGAGTTAACAGCTTAAGTATGAGATAAAAAAGAACTTTTGTGAGCTTATCAAACGTATTAAAACATAAAAGCATTAACTTAAAAACAGTTTTAACATAAAAACTTGGATTTCATTAAACTTAATAAAACAGTACAAAGCTTTTAAAAAACAGTACAATACATTAATTCTTAAAAGAGGTTACAAGACTTTGAAATTAAGCTAAACTACTACTACAATAAGCTGTAAACTACTACTAGATGCCTTATTAATGGCAAAAAGGGTCATATTTATAGATAAATGAGAGGGGTCTTGGCGTCTTCATCTTGTGCTACCTTTGTGAGTGCTTCAAACGTTATGTTTCTTGTGTGAGGTAAGTCAAAAACTCATCATAGCCATCAAAAATTCTTGCTCATCAAGCCTAGTGATCTCAGCCCTTCAATTTCTTGTCTTTTCTATGGACGAATGAGAGTTTAAAGGATTGCCAACAAGGATATTGTTGTTTATGTTGTGGGGTTAAGGGGAATTGGGTTTGGCGGGAAAATGGTTTGGTTATTTGACTGGGTATAAGTTTATGAAATTGCAACTTTAGACCCTGAGTTTGTATGGTGTGTTTGCACCGTTAATCCTTTTGGACTGACACTGTTAGTCCTTAAGGACTAACGACATAAAGGTTAAGGGTGTTGTGGGCTTAACGACAGCTAAATGTGTTTGGGCCTTTTTATTGGTAGTTTGGGCCTAATATGATTTTGGGCTGGCTTGTTTACAAAAAAGGTTTTGGGTTATTTTTAGTCTTCATAATGTTTAAATGGGCTGACCCGGCCCATTAGATGGGTACGGGTTGGCCCATTTAACATTTCTTCGATATCGGCTTCGTCTTTGACTTTTGACTTTGACTTGGTTGACTTTTTGACTTTGACTTTGACTTTTCACGCTCTTTTCATTCCCGTGCTCGGTTTTGTCCGTTTTGACTTGATTTTTGTCCTTTAGTGAATATCCGTTACCTGCACAATCATAAATCACAAAACACACAAATACAATGTATTTTTGGCATATTTTGGTCATTTTAGGCACGTTTTTATAGGTAAATGGTATGTGTAATTAAGCACATACCAAAATCCCCCATACTAAGATATTGACACTTGGAAGTGATGAGGGCGGTCTGCAACAAAATGAATTAATGGATTTGGTTACCAAGTTGACTGATAGAGTTGAAGTTTTAGAGAATGGCATGCAGAGACAAAGAAGGTTTAATAGTCTATCTTACAATTAAAAGCTCATTTAAAGGTGAAAAAGTTGGAAAAAGAAAGTCACACACAAACAAAGCTAGGATAAAGGCCAAGTAGTTTCTTTCAGTGGGATGAAGATGCTAAAGGGAATCTTCCAAATAGGGGAGGAAGATCTTTGAAATTGATAAAGATCCTACAATCTCATTGGTACAACCTGAGCAAGACATGGAATATGATTTTGATGTTAGTACTGCTGAATGATTTACTACTGCCAGTGTACCTATCACCACTACTAGTGCGACTCCTGAAGTTAGTACTACTGCTAAAAATTTAGTATACATCAGAAGGAGTGCAGAAAAGAGAAAAGATAAAGGAAAAGCTATTATGAAAGAAGATGAATCTGTTCAGAAGAAGACAAAGAAGCAACTAGAGCAAGAAAGATTGGGCATGATGAAGAAGTATTTTGATTACAAGAACAGATTTAATGAAGAAGGAAAAACCATAAGGATTGCTAGAGATGCAGAAATAACTAAACAGTTCAAGAGATTTTGATCGTTAGAGCAAAGACTATGAAACAAGAAGTTGTAGCTAAAGATGATCAAGCCCATGATATTGATTTGAGTGATCCTGTTATGCTAAGATATCATGCACTTCAAAATAGATCTTTCTTTATAGCTAAAGTAAGGAAGAACTTGTGCATGTATTTGAAAAATCAGGGAGGATACAAGCAGAGTCATTTCAAGGGAATAAGCTATGAAGATATTAGACCTATATTTGAAAGAGTATGGGATCAAAATAATGCTTTTGTACCTAAGGATTCTGAGATTGAAAAGGAAGTGATAAAGAGACCTGGATTTGATTTTCAACAAAAGTCTAGTAAAGAGATCAAGAGAAGATTATGATGAAGACAATACCAAGAAACAAAAACTAGAAGATGATGTTGAGAAGAAAGAGCCTAGAGATAGTATGGATGTAGTCCCAAGAGATGATATTGCTATTAATGTTGAGTCTATTGCTACTAAATACCCAATAGTTGACTGGAAGACACATGTTTTAACAGAAAATATGATGTATTATCAAATCATCAGAGCAGATGGAAGTTCTAAAAATTAGAAAATATTCAGTGAAATGCTTGATGATTTTGATAGGCAAGATGTGTTGGGTCTATACAAACTGGTACAAGAAAGGTATGATACAACAAGTCCAGAAGGATATGACTTATTACTTTAGGGAAATCTGAAGATCTTATTTAAGCCTAATGAAGAAGATGAAATATGGAAGAATCAACAGGACTACAACTTGATAAGCTGGAGATTATTTGACTCATGTGGAATTCATATGTTGTTGATGCATACTGGAATTGCTATTCACATGATGATAGAGAAGAAATATCCTCTTACTCAAGAAATGCTTTCAAGGATGTTAAGTAGAATACTAAAGGTTGATCAAGAAAGTGAAATGGCATTTGAACTTCTCAGGTTTACAAGGTCTCAACTTCAGCAGTAGAAGAATGTTTTAAAGAATCCTCTTAGAAAGGTTTAATTTAAGAAACTTGATGAATTGAAGGTAAATCACAAGTTTAGGGGAGGATTGTTGGGAATTAAACTCATTAGACTTAGTACTGCCAAGTCAAAGTGTTAGTAGTGCTTAAGTCATAACTAGCAGTATAAACTAGTTAGTACTGCTAGAAGAATGTTAGTACTGCTAGAAGAATGTTAGTACTGCTAGGTATAAGTTAGTACTGCTAGTACATAACTTAACACAGCTGAAGGGATTTATACTGCTGATAAAGACTGAAGGCTACATGAAGATAAAGACGTGTGAAGAGGTGTAAAGACCTGTTAAAAGATATGTATTAGTTATCTTGTGTATATTCTATATATTTAGAAAGATATGCATATAAGCTTAAAAAATTCATAGTTATCTTGTAAAGGACTCCTTGGTGTATAAAAGGAGATCCTAGGTTATTGTTTAGATATCAATCAGTCTTTCTTTGTAGCTTCAAGGTTGTAAACCCTAGTACTAGACAGAGTACTCGTATTATTCATCATAATAATATTGAAGCTTTTTGGTTATATTAATTGTTCATTCATTCTACTGCATTACAGTTTACTATTACATTGATATTCTTCTAAGTACTAAAGAGTAGATTCCGCATACTCTTAGTATCAAAAAGTTTCTAGCATAGTTGTCTTGAATCTATTCAATACAACTAACCCTTTTATATAACACCCCCATTTTGACATATATAGCAGCGGAAGCTAATCTGGGGTATTATTTCATAGTACAACAGTCATAACCATAGAACACGAATCGTTAAGAGACGTTTTTGGAAAATTTAGTTATCATTCATTTATTCATCAGAGTTTTTACAAAAGAGAGGTCCCAAAATCTACTTAAAAACATAAAGTTTGAATGATAACAGTTTAGCCATCTTCAAGTGCCGTTGGCCACTTCACATGCTTATGATGTTTTCACAGTACTCTAGATAAAACATGACTAAAAAGTCAAACACAAAGGTTGAGTGAAATCATGGTTTATGTTAAACAGTTTGATACAAGTCATCATAATAGTGGGTTACATTGTTATCACCCATAAGGTGTAATAAATGAAATGTAGTACAAATTATTATGGAAAAAAATATTATTGCCCTCAGCTCAGGACACCGAGAACCTTGATATAATCAAATAATCACAAGGAACGAATGTCCCTGTGGAAAGGTAACTTGCCAAGGTTACATATTGAGTCAAATATAGTGCTATTGGTACCAAAAGTATAGGCACACCAACGGGAGTCGTCATACCCCCATAGATATATCCACAATATTCGTGTTCACTCGCAATGCAAGTAATTGATGATTAATGATATAGAAATAGTGGCACTGGAAGGTACTTAGGCAATAATATATCTGGATAGCATACAGTTGGAAAAATACTTGCATTCATGGTTTATAGCATGTATCCCCCTCACATGTTTATAAAACATTCAAAAGATTGAAAGGCGAGCCTATGAACTCACCTTAACAGGGGAAATCTGATTGATAGCAAAAGTATATGAAATGAAGGTAACGGCCTCGTCACGCAACCTGGGGTAATATGTTAAGTCTTAGTGTGATGGTTTATATTTCAAAACTTCATAAAGTTTAACGTATTACTTTGATTTATTAATTTATGAAAATATTGTATCACTGTTCGGGCAATCATAATCCAGAGGCCATGTAGTATCGTTTGAGGAGTCAGGGCACTTTAAATCGTATACCCAGCAAACTCGTCAAAATAAATACTCAAATGAAACCCCTCACATGAAATTCCCTAGTATCGTGATACGATAAGATTTTAAGTTTCTTCAAAAGTTAGTTGATGATAAATTACGTTAAATATATAACGTAATTGTTTTAATATGCGTCGATCGATGATTAATAACGACAAATGTGTCGGGTTTTAATAAAATCGAGTTTTATAATATTAATATATATTTTTATAATTTGTATAAAAATATTATATTTTATATTTTTAAGAATACAAAAATGACAATATATACCCTTGGTATATATTTATTTACATAATTAATCCTTTTTATATAACCTTTAAAATCTTTAACCCTTAACTTTAAAGAATGGCAAAACAGCCCCTTGGGGTTTTAAGTTTAGAAATATTACATTTTCAGCCCCTCTAGTTATAATTTCCAAAATATTTACAATATATACCCCTTGCATGAAAAACGAATTGCATTTTTAGTCCAAAAATCATAATAACGTGTTCTTAACCTTGAAACCAATTTTGCAGCTTATGACTTATAAAAATAAGTTAGTATAAGTAATCTTTACGAGCTTAAAGCTTATGAAATAAGCTCATGAGCTTTAAAACATAAAACGGGTTCGTTTGGTTTTTAATTTCTAACCCGATGGGTTTAAGCTTTTAAGATTAGATTTAAAGAGTATAAAAGTGATAAGTAGGCTTATAAAAATAGCTTAAGACATCAGCTTATGGCTTTAGCTTATGGAATTCATGAAAAATAGGATTTAGGGTTTATTAGGGTACGAATGGTTTAGGATAAACTATGCGTGTGAGTTTGTGATCCAAAAGTTTATACCATATGATTATAAAGATACATAAGAGCTTATAAAAGATTTAAGAGCTTATTGAACGAGTATAAAAAGCTTACTAGAATTAGAAATGGGTCGAATGTGGTGGATATGGATCGAACGCCTAGAAAATGAATCAAAGATCTTTCTTCTCTTGTTTCTTGCTTTCAACTTGCTGAGTTCTTTCCTTCTTCACTTCTATGACATGGTTAGATTATGATTTTGAGTTTAGTTTTGAGTTTGAATGTGAGTTGTGAAAGAGTGCTTGTATGCGTGTATTTATAGTGTAAGAAAAGGAGTAATGTCCAAGTTTAGTGGAGTAGGGACCAAGGGTGAGCTAGAACTAGCATGGTGATGAGGTGGCATAAGGAGGTGGTGAGGTGGCTAGGTGCTTAAATCTTAGAGCTCAAGGGTGCTAGGATGAGGTGTATAGAGAGTATGAAGGCTCGGTTTGAAAAGAATGACTAGGATGGAAAGACTTGAGGTGCAAGTTTGATGAGGTGATGGCCAAGGTGAACTAGAAAAGGTGTGAAAGGGTTTAAGGGGTTCGGTTCTCAAAGGGTGACGAGGCAAGGG
>BQNB010099716.1:10952-24865 GCA_026074375.1 Tanacetum coccineum | reverse complement strand
ACACGGATGTGTGTGGACTATTCCAATCAGCCACAAAAGATGGAAAACGCTAGTACGTTACGTTTACTAATGATTTCAGTAGATATGGATATGTTTATCTGATTAAACATAACAGACTATGAAAACTTCACAAGTTTTTCATAGTTTTGCTTCATCTCTTGGTTGACCCGTCTTTCATAAAGGTACTCTGATCCGATAGGGGAGGAGAATACCTTAGTATTTAGTTTTTCGATAATCTTAAAAACTATGGTATAATTTCACAGTTAACTCCTCCTAGAACACCACAACTGAATGGTGTTGCTGAGAGGAGAAATAGAACCCTGTTAGACATGGTTCGATCTATGATGTGTCAAGCAACACTTCTAATAAGCTTCTGGGGTTACGCATTAGAGACAACCGCCCATATCTTAAATCTTGTACCCACTAAGAAGGTCTCAAAGACACCTTTTGAGATGTGGAAGGGAAAATGTCCTTCTCTTAGGCACATCAAAATCTAGGATTGTGAGGTTTTCGTTAAACGAGAAGCTCAAGACAAACTAGAAGCCAAATCTGAAAAGTATCTTTTCTTTGGTTATTCGGATAAGTCAGTTGGATATTTGTTTTACAAACCAAAGGATAATGTGGTGTTTGTAGCTCGAAGAGGAGTGTTCCTTAAGAGAGAAATGATATCTAAAGAGGACAGTGGGAGTAAAATACACCTTGAAGAAATTCAAGAGTCTGTCGATAAAGAACCTATAGTAAACACTGATACTCAACAAGAGGTGGTGACACCTGTTGAACCTGATGATATATCCTTACCCATTCACAGAACAAGTAGTAGAGTAACAAAGCCTTCTTAGGATCCTCAGTTCTACTATGGTTTCCATGTTGAAAAGGACAAGATTAGTGATAGTACACTAACTGAATTAAATGAGCCTGCTAACTACAAGGAAGAGATGGCAAGCCCTGAGGCTGCTAAGTGTAAGGAAGCTATGAAAAGCGAGATTTAGTCTATGTATGACAACCAAGTTTGGAATTTGGTTGACACTACACCTGGTCTTAAGACGGTGGGATGTAAGTGGATCTTCAAAGCTAGGTTGGTTGCGAAGGGTTATACTCAAACCCACAGGATTGATTATGAGGAAACCTTCTCACTAGTAGCTAAAATAAAGTCAATTAGGATAATGCTTGCCATAGCTACATTTCATGATTATGAAATATGGCAGATGGATGTCAATACCACTTTCCTTAACGGAAAATTGACAGAGGATGTGTTTATGGCACAACCAGAAGGTTTTGAAAATGAAAAGTATTTTAAAAGAGTGTGCAAGCTTTAAAAGGCCATTTATGGACTTAAACAGGCTTCTCGTAGCTAGAATATCTGCTTCCATGAGAAAATCACACAGTTTGGATTTTCTAGAAGCGAAGATGAGTCCTGTATATATGTCAAAGTCAGTAGAAGTGTTGAAGTCTTCCTGGTATTATATGTGGATGATATACTACTCATAGGAAATGATATCCCAGCGTTACAAAGTGTAAAAGACTGGTTGAGGAAATGTTTCGCTATGAAAGATTTGGGAGATGCAGCATATATTCTTGGTATAAAGATTTATAGAGATAGGTCAAAACATCAGCAGAATCTTGGCGAAGGTCATTGGACAGCTGTAAAAAAATATTTTTAGGTATTTAAGAAATACTAAAGCCGGGTTCTTGGTTTATGGTGGAGAAAAAGAACTCAAAGTGGCTGGTTATTGTGATGCTGGTTGGCAAACAGATAAAGATGATAGTCGGTCATAGTCTGGTTGGGTATTCTTACTGAATGGGGGAGCGGTGACGTGGAAAAGTTCAAAGCAAGATACAATGGCAGACTCTACGTGCGAGTCTGAGTATATTGCAGCTTGTGAGGCTTCAAAGGAAGCTATCTGGATGAAGAATTTCATTGGAGATCTTGGAGTTGTTCCAACAGTACAAGACCCTATTGAAATATTATGTGATAATGAGAGTGCAGTCGCCTTGACTAAAGAACCCAAGGATCACGGAAAGTCAAAGCATATTGAAAGAAAATACCATTTTGTTCGAAGCAAAGTAGAAGAAGGACACGTGATTGTGAAGGACATACGATCAGAGGATAATCCAGCTGATCCATTCACAAAGGCATTGGCTAAGTCCAAACACGATGAACATGCTAAGAGCATAGGATTGAAAGATAAAATAGAGTTTTAGTTGTTAGTTTGAATTTGAAACATTATAAGCAATGATTGATATTGTAATGGATTTGGTGATTAAATAATGGAGATTTGTTTATTTGCAAGTGTGCTACCATTTGCTATTAATTGTCATTGTGTTTCACTTTTGCATGTTTAGAAACCACTTCCTAAGTACTTAGTTTACTCAAACCTCCTCAGTCATTCGTATTATAGGAAGTAAGTACTGATTTAAGACTGTCATGGAGTGTTGGTAGATTGTCTATAGAGATTAGACATAACATAGATAATGCTGCAACACTCATGAGTACTTAATGGGAATTAAGTATAGGAGAAACCCACACTTAGAGAGATTACTTCATGGATTAGTATCACGAGTAATTCTAAGATGATAATGTCTTCTATTCTTAAAATGAAGATACATCGAGATTCTAGTTTTTCAAGTCTGTTATACTTTAGTTTGTTCAACGATGTGCGTAAATGCTAGTTATAAAGGATATGCTAGGTATGACATGATGAGTTGACTAGTTCTATGTATTCAAAGTTTATTTGTTCCTTTTGCCTAAATGGGAAAGCGATATCCATGGGCCCCTCGATGATTAAATATTGACTTATGTTGTTATGCTTCAGACCAGGAGTAAATGATGTGTTCGTTCGTTGTCTCATATAGTTAATGATCGGAATCAAGAAAAAAACATATATGTTTTTTAAAACCTAGTGATTGTTTAAAAATCCATTGTCTTGGGTTCATACCTGTATGAAACCCGGATAATTTTCACATCCCCATGTGATAACTAGAAAAATAGAAAGGAAATATTTTAGAGAGAGGTTAGAGAGAGAATGTAAGAGAAAGAAATAAGAAGAGAAAGAGAATGGGTGATTTAAAAAAAACAGTAATGATAGAAAATACAAATGAACCTAAACACACTCTCCTTCCTTATTGAGGGGTATTTTACCAACACTTTAGCGTGTGGTTAATTGCTATGGGTGGGCTTGAGATTACTTGGGCTTTAGCCCACAACGTATACAATATTAGATTAAATAACGAGCCTGATACCCGTAACTAGCCTATTACAACATATATTAAATAAAGACCAAAGCTTACTCTTTGAGTGATCGAGCTTCCTTGTTCGACTCAATATTTTGAGGCTAACAATCTCCCCCGAAGCGAGGTCTTGAACCTTGAGACGAGCTTCCTTGTTTGACTCGATATTTTGAGGCTAACAATCTCCCCCGAAGCTTGGTTTCTAATAGATTCTGAGCTTCCATGTTCAAAGTCATAACATGGTCTTGGGTTTCTTGAGATTGCTTTAACATTGAGTTCTTGAGTCTTGTTCTTGGTCTTTATCTTTGTCGTAGGCTTGTTCCTTCATGTTGTGTGATCTTTGATCTTGACCCTTTTTCTTTTTGACTTTGTCTTTTGTTCCGAGATCTTTAAATCTTTTCCTTGTTTGTCTTGTTGTCTCTTGCCATTTGTCGATCTTGTGTCATGATCGACATGTCATACTTATGCATCATCATAAAAGCTTGGCGATAAAAAAAAACAAAAAAAACATCTCCCTGATTTAGACTTGATATCTTAAAGGAAGATCTTGTTTATCAGAGTTTGCGGAAGTCTTTGTCTTTGTATGAACTTGAGCTTTCTTTATTCTTGAATCTTGATGCTTATAGTATGTCTTTGTAGTTTGAGCATGAGCATGTGGTAGTGAATTAACTCTGCTGGAATGAGGCCGCAACACCGTCGTTTGTACCTGCATTTAAATTTTAGTGATAAATAACATATATGGACGAATATGGCTTTGTCATTTGTCGAGATTCGGTTGCATTAACCTCTAGTTCCGTGAGGACCATTTTACAGTATAAATACCGTACTTGTGATCAGGTAGTTCAATTTTAGGAAGAACCTCTTGATGGGTTTCCAGCTTAAAGTGTTAGATTCACTCTACGCATATGCATAGATTCACCATACTTGCTTGTTCTCAATACCGAAAGTATCAAAGCAGTACAATCACGATATGAGGTGAATCAGATTGTTACTATCTTCTAATTGAGTCATCAATTCAATTTTACTGGACAAGTTTCCTATTCATAGAATCACCACCATCGTTCTTCCAGTTGAACAAGTTTGATTCATATAGAATTGTATAAGTCACCTACCGAGAGCTTGTTTGATGTTGGCTCAAGCAGGATTTCCATCTTCACTGTGAATACTTAAGTATCACTCAGATGTTCTGGCAAAATCACAAGGATAATGCGTAGGACTCTTGTTAACAGCTTGTGAACTTATTGGTGTTCGACAAGTGTTTGTTATGGAATGTGTCTCATGACATTTATTTTTATGTATCTTTGCTCTTGACTCGATTGGTGCATTTTAGTTTTAGTACTCGGTGGGCTGGAGCATACTGCCATTAGTCATATCAACAATCTCGGGCGTGAGATGTCATGATACGTAATGTATCTCTTGACAAATGAGACAAGTTTCTGTTGAGAGAAACTCGAATGGCTGGGAAGGGTTGTGCATTGCATCACTGGGTCCATGATGTCGTCTTCAATATCAGAATTCATCTTTGTGAAAACCGATAGATTATGTATTGACCCGGTTTCTGCCTAAATGTTTGTGGAGGGCTTCTTTGTTTTCACCCTTTATCCATACATTTCTTTTTAATTCTTCAACCACTTTAGATTTACCATAGATGTTTATTACTAAACCTTGTCGGGGATTGTTCCAGTGTTTAGCTCAATCATAGTCGCATTATTCCTTGTACTCATTCAAATCCAATCATACCCTAAGACTATTATTTTAACTATGGAGTGTCTTGGTAGGATCCTCCGGTTCTGGTTGGATCATAGGACTAATACCTAACCTAACCACCTTATGACTTTAGAATCGTCGTGAATTAAGATGTTGTTGGGTATGAGATCGTAACATAAAACTTTTCTAAAGAGTATCAAGCTTTGAGTCGTTTTATATCACTTATTATTTCAAGATCAATTATACTTCATTTCTCCGCTTAGTTTAAATACTAATTCACTTAGTTTTTGAAATACCATGTGATTAAAATTTGACTTGAAAATTATGTGGGGAGAGAAATGTCTTACAACATGTTATGTGGAATGTTCTTCTTGCTCCCCTCAAATTTCACATATGACACCAATGTGAAAAAAAATAAAGAATTATGACATTGTAAATTCCATGTGAAATTAAGTTTAAGCTACTTGTATATGTTTTAACAAAATGAGTGTTTAAATATTATTAATATTTTAACATTTTTTTCATTTGTTTAAACATTTTTGAAATGTTTTAGACACACAAAATAGACATGTGAGTATGTGCCTAAACATTTAAAACTTCGTTAAAGCTCCCCTTTAAAAATGAGTATTATAAAAAATTGAATTCAAATTTTTAAAGATGCATGTGGGTGGGATTTGCATTTTCTTCTTGTTTTTTTTCATATCCTTAGTGTTTCGAACACATAATTTTGAAAGATTTTGAAGAATCTTTTGAGAAATTCTTGAAAACTTATGTTCAACGTGTTTTGAAAAACCAATGTTACTTGAGCTCGAAAGACTTTGAATGTCTTTTTGATTGACTTTTTATGTCAGCTCAAGTCCGAGAAGTTGTTATCTTCTCGTTGTGAGGATAAATGTACATGTTTGCACACTTTCCTTTATTTGAGAACCGGGTTGTTATCTGTCATTTAATAACAAGCCATTAAGAAAAATAGAAATGACATGTTTTGAAAGCATTTGAAACTCTTGCTCGAACTTCATTTACACGCCCGTGTCGATGTTAATCAACATATCTAGGTACATAAATGTTATCGATTTCAAGAGACATGTCGAGAAGATTCTTTTTAAAAAAATTTTGTTTTTCTGATTTTGTATTTTTTTTTGAGATTTTTTTTTAATTTTGTATTTTCTTTTTGAGATATTTTAATTTTGTATTTTTCTTTTTGAAATTTAATATTTTTGTATTTTCTTTTTCAAAAATATTTTCTAACATAATTAAAAATGGAATGTTTATACAAAGAAGATATTGATAGAATATTTACATTAGATGAACCCTTTGAGGAGATGGTTTCGGAAGCCATTGAAGTACCTGCACTTAAAGAAGAAGAGTTTGCACAAATAATAGTTTTAGGATTATGTGTTTCCTTTCCTAATGGTGATGCACTATCATTTGTGTTGTAGCGGGTTTCAACTGACTTTCTAATGGGAATCCACTTAAGACCAACTTGAGTAAAGATTCTACCCGTTGGTTTTCATGTAAGACCAGATCTAGGAGGCGTTGTTTTCAGATACACATTGGAGGACTTATTTGGAGAAAACCTTTGTCCTATAGGGATCTGTCTACCATGATTCTTAGAGTCTCTTTTCTTTTTTCTACGTGGTATATATCTCTTTGTTGTCTTATAGGATTGGCATTATTTTTGTGCTAGGCGACGAGAATTTACCTTTAAGAGTATTTAATATGCACTCATCGTGATTTGCACTATAAATGCATTTTTTGCATGTAGGACATGCCAAGTCTTTTGACTTCAATAATGGATTTTGATTCCTAGGTGGTTCTGTTGTGTTAACAGTTCTATTCGATACACGACTACTCATGGATGGTGGCTAATTCCTAGATTGTTGATTAAAGTTCCTAGGTTTCTGTTTGTTACCATTAGCAGTGTTTGGTAATCTAGCAGATTGTTGCACACTAGGTTTGGTATCCAAGGCTTTTGTCTTTTTGAAGTTGTGCCTTTTTCTTAGCTTCCTCTAGGTGTTAGTTATGAACCATGTCATTTGAGCCTACAAATTCCCTTGGTGACTGAAATGACACATGCTTTGGGCTTTTCCTAGAAGGGCCAGGTGCATTCACATCATAAGGCTTAGAATGTGGAGTGACTAGTTTTGTCAAATCATGTAACACACCAACTTGAATCCTATGTCTTGGCAATTGGGATTGTTCAGATTTATACGCAGTTGGTTGTCTTACCACTGGTTGATTTCTGATTGGTTGCAAAGGCAGTTTCCCCAAGATTGATTGTTTTTCAAAATTAGTATCCACACTCTTACCTTTCATCTTCTCATGCGTTGCTTTACTACACTTATTGCATGTTCTTGTTTTCATTGCGCTTTCAAATCTTTGTATTTCAAAATTGTTCATGTTCTTCATACTCAGAAATTTTTTTGGACGCTTTTTCTTTGCAAATCGTGTATTCTTTCATTTGTTCTTGACATTGTTGTAAAGCAAGTTCAAGAGAAATCGAGTGTTTTTATAATTTAGAAAAAAACTTCGTGAGAGCTCATTTTTATACTTTCTTTATAACAGTTTTTAGTTTGTTTAGAAAGATTATGTGCAAGACATTCACATTCTTTCACTTTATGAACATATAAGCATTGCAATTTAGAGTGAGCATCTAAATCAGATAACGAATTCAGATAAGAACACATTACATCATTAGACACACATTCTTGCAAAAGTGTATCATATATGTTTGAAAATTCTGCTTTTTTATTTGATTCAGGTTTGGCAATTCTTGTCAGGGATTCAATCGTACTTTTAAAATCAGCATGCATTTCTTACTTAAAGTTCTTGTACCAAATGTTGAAACTATCATTCTGTGTCTTTATGGCAAGAGGCATCAAACATGTTTTTATTAGCACTTCCATATCAAGAGCAGTTGGGGCACGAAAATGATTATGAGAATGCTTTTCCCAAGCTTGATCAACAAGTTCTCTAAAGTGATTTATGTTATTTGTCATTACATTGTACGCTTGTCTACTTTTACTTATTAATTTTAAAACAGGTAAGAAATGATGTTTTTGAAAATATTTGGTTTAAATTTCACAAAAGATTTTCTCCACATTTTCTTCCTTACTTCATTTGCATGTGCCAACTGTTCATGATATTCCTGTGACGCTGGTTTAAAAATTTCATAAAGACTATTTAGCTTTGTGTAGTCATAAGGTCTCACTAAGTCTTTATTCAATTTTGATCGACTCTCTTTTTCAAGAGTCAGAGTCTCTTCCCTATCAGGGACGAGTCTGTTTGCAGGATCATATTGGTTATATGGGATCTCATACAAACATGGTTTTTCATATTGAGCCTTTTTTAGGTACATTGGATTTACAAAGGTTGGTCTACCATTGAATGTAGGGCCTTTGGGAGCTAACATATGAATGGTTTGAATTGATTGATTCCTTTTGTAAACAATTTCATTCAAAAACTTTAATTGCTTTTCCATTGAAATCATTTTGTCAATGTCCTTTTCTTCCTTAAGTTTCAAATCCGTTATAACCTTTGTTTTCTCTTTGACAAGACCTTCGTAATGTGACTTTGTTAAAAGACTCTGTTTGACTAACTCATCATGTTTCTCTTTGACAACTAAAATTTCATAGGCTTTAAGTTTTAAACCTTCTTTGATGTCAATCTCTTTTTGAGCTAATAGTCCTAGAGTTTCATTTAACTTACGTTTAAGTTTTTCATAATCAATTGTACGGTCATTAAAGGTCATGTACTTCTCAAGCTCAGTCTGTTTGTTTTGAAGTGCAATTAGGCAACTATCCCGAATACTATTAGACTCCCCCAGGGTTCTACTAGTCTCCGTAAAAGTAGATTTGCACTCTTTCAATTCTTAAGTCAGTGATGCGTTTGCTTTCTTTAATTGCTTTTGAATCTTTTTATTTTCATCAACATCAAGTTTTAAATTTGCAATTAAATTGGCAAGCGCAGCACACTCATTTTCAACATTTTGGTCAGTCTGATTCATTATCACATATATCTGGTGAATCAGGAATGACATTACTATCAACCTTTTCTACTACACATGTGTTAATAATGCATTCAGGTTGCTCAGAATGTTGTGTGTCAACAGCAAACACATTATATTCAGCAGTATATGGTACCTCAACTATTGGTTCTGTGTCATAGGAAGGTCTGATGTCCGTATCATCCTCAGAAGTGATTTTGTCATTGCATTCATTCCTTGACCTGCTGCTTTCATCTCAGTGGTGGTTGCTTTGATTCTCTAAACCTTGATCATTCCCTTTGTCTGATACAATCCTATTGCAGTCTTTATCTCTTGAACTAGCATCCGATGCTTTAACTTCTTGAACCATGCACTCTTGAATTTGCAACTTTCTTTCATTCAACCTTTTAAACCTATTATGTATCTCTTGTTCATGACGTGCTCTTTCAACAATAAATTGCTCAGTGGATTCCATGTGTTGGATTATCAAGTCTTTGAAGGATTGAGCTTCTATTTGAGTGTAGTCTTTGAAGTCTTGCCTTGCTTCTCGAGCATTGGAATCATAATTGGAAGACTTGAGCATCTCTGAATGTATGAACTTGTCAAACTGCACTTTGATCACACTTAGAGCAGACTTGGAATCCTTCTCGTGAAGTATTTCATTGTTGAGTTGCTTTTCTAAGTTATTCATGTTTTGAGATAACTCATACTTGAAAGTTTTGACGTCATTACTAAAGAGTCTCGAAAATGATCTTTCAAACAATAGAGAGTGAGTGAAAGTATGTCTTTCAAGGCGTTGAGTGGTTATTTTAAGTGCATTCAATTTGTGTATGGAGATCTCTTTTAAATTCTTTGCTTGCTTTTGCAATTGTTGTATCTCTTGTTCATCTAAGTCCGAACACGAAGATAAAGTATCTTTCGTTTCCATTTGAACGTGATGTGAAGTGAAAATGATTTGTAGGATCGCAAGTAGGAAAGTGATTGTTGTTGTGGATTGAAATCAATTAACGTTCACGGGATTTTACAAGTCTATGACTTAAACCGTAAAAGGAATCGACTTTTATGGGATTTTACTAAATCAAGAAAAAACCATGAATGAAAAATTGTTGTTGGTGAAATGATTGTTTAAATTGAAGTACGTGAGCTTTTGTAACAATTAATGAGCTTAAAACGACGAACGGTGCACAAACTTTCAACTTAAATGAGTAACGGGTGATTAAAACTCAAATAAGGACTAACGGTGCAACCAGAATTCAATTTGGAGGACTAATGGGCTGTTTTATAAGAATAAGGACTAACGGTGAAAAACTGTTTCAACAATAAGGGTTAACAAACAAAGAATGGACTAATGGTTAAATTCACTAGAAACTCAGGGACTGCATGTGACAAATGCCAAAAGTTATTAATTAATAAAAACAAATTCCCTCCATTTTGTCATCTCTTTCATTTTGAAATTTTAGAATGTGACGTTTGTTATTTTTACACTTGCGGGATGGTACGGTTATTGTCGGTGAAAAGCAAATATACCACGTTGATCGAAAACGAATCACGATCACAACGGTATAGGTTATAAGCTCCGTAATTAAACGTCACTCGAAACCAAAAAACCTGAAAATTACTTAAAACTTGTAGATCGGTTCCTAATGCTTTTGATAGTTCGGTTCCTACTAATTTGCATGATAGATCAGTTCTAACGGAGTTCTTGATAGACCGGTTTCCAAATGTTTTGGTTGATCGGTTCTAACTAAGGAGTACAATAGATCAGTTTCCAAATGGTAGACGATAGATCGGTTCCAACTAGGAGTTCAATAGATCAGTTTCCAATGGTAGGACGATAATCGGTCCAACTGAGGAGCAAAAATAGATCGGTTAACACTAGTTCAAAGTAGATCGGTTGACACTAGTTGTACTATCGTCCTTGCTTTTGTCTTGAGCACAACCAACAAAAACCTTATCGTCCTTGTTCTTGTCTTCTCATAACAAAAAGCAACAAACACACCCTTGTTCTTATCTTCAAAAAATATGGACTACAAGATAAGCTCTTAACCAAAGAAAATAAGCTCTGACTATAGAATCTTTTTGTTCAAATAGCAAATCAGAATTAAGCAAAAAATAATATAAGCTTCATCAAATGAACTCGTTTACCATAAGAGGATAAGCCAACGATAACTTTCTTAACAATAAGCTACTTAGAACCTTATAGATAACCTCGAAAGTACAACAAGACCAAAACCTTAATAAGCACTTAAGAAGCTATTATAAGCGTTAAATAAGCTAACACACGACTGTTTCAACAAAACAAAAGAAAAAAACTACAAAAAAAACAAAAGAGTGAGACGAGAGAGTTAAAAAAAATTTAATGTTTTTTATCAAGTAAACCAAAACCAAAAGAAAACATGCTTGTGTTCATTACTGTTTGACCGATATTCAATTTGGTAATAGGAATATAAGCCCAATAAACTAGTCCGTTGAAATGAAATGATTATGAAAAAAAGTTGAAAATTAAACAGTAGAATAAAAAAACAAGGCGCATGAGAATAAGCCAAAATAAACGTGAATAAGCCAAGTGAAAAGAAAGAAAGAAAAAGAAAAAAAATACTTAAGCCACAATAAGCCGAACCCAATAAGCTTAAATGACCGCAACGAAACACTAAACCCACCACGTGGCTCTGATACCAAATGTAGGAACCGGAAAACTTTCCACTTTCGCCATTTGAACAAGAAAAATAGAAAGGAGAGATGAAGAGTATTAGAGAGGGTTAGATGAGAGAAAGTAAATCGAAGAAAAAGGTATGGAGATTGGTTGATTTCAAAATAGAGAAAATATAATGAAAACCAACCACCCTATCCATCCTTGGGAGAGGGGTATTTTATACCAAACATTTGAGGCCGTTATGGTTTAATGTTAATGTGTCGGACTCGTGATTACTTGGGACTTTAGCACACAAACGTATTGCTAGCCCTAGCCAGGACTAAATTGATGTGTTCAATTTAGGAGTCTTATATAGTCAAATAATTGGAAATCAAGAAACATAATATTGAACCTAAAGATTGATTAAAATCCATGTCTCGGGTTCATACGATATCAGTAGAACAAAGAAATAGTTGATCACTTATCTAAGGGCTGACTCTAAGATATGATTTAGAGTTCAGCAGTTGCATTGGATGGCACTCTCTGCTTAGTTGATCAGGATAGAGTTAGACCAATTATAGTTGATGACTTGTCCAAGTGGGAGACTATTGAATTTAGTGTCCAAGTTCAAAACAAATTAGTAAGACTATCGATAAAAGTAGAGTCCTTTTTTGGTTGCCCTCAATGAATAGTAAAGAGAAATAATAAGTAACAAGCCTTGGGGTGGTTTTTGGGGATGTCCCACATCGCCCAAACCATCCTTTTGGATATAAATAGAGGGGCATGCCAAGGTCTTCATTGCTCATTTCTTCTTTTTTATTTCTACTCCTTGTAAGAGTCTTTCGTGTAACGGGACCCTAGGAGTTTGAATTTAAATTCTTTTCTCTTTGGTTCGTGGGTGTGATCTATTAGAGGTACTCTCGCTTGGGTACTTGCCTCCAAGTTTGACCAAGGTGGTTCGTGTCTGAGAAATCCGATTTTCTTAAAAGTTAGTATTTTCTTATTTATTTATTTATTCATTTATTTATTTCTTTTAAGTTGCTTTTAGTTAATTAGGTTTAGATATTTTAGGGTTTAGTTCCCTTCTTGCCCTAGATTAATTGTTATTTCCGCTGCATGTTAATCTAGTTGGGGAATAGAAAACTCATCATCAACATGATCAGCACCATAGACATCATCTTCATCAGATAAACCTTCAGAATCTTGATCTTGATCTGATTCGATCTCCACACCCCAAATCTAATGTGACACACTAAGGATCTCGATGTCAACACCATCACTCAGACCTTCAACGTTCTTATCCATATTTTTCAAGAATCTTGCATGCAATTCATCAACTTTTTTTTATCTAAGTCTTCCTTACTCCCATAACTCTCTTCTTCTTTAATCCAATACTTATAAAAAATTTGTTTCTTATCATCATCGTTGGATCCTGATAATGAATTGTATCATCCAGTTTTGTTGTGTATGGCATAAAGATTCATTAAAAGGCCTATCTCGTATGATTTACCTTCTCTGTTAGCACTGTTTGTTGCCGTATGATCCTCCATACTTTCTTTTCTTTTTTCGGGTTGAAGGTTCGATTTGGGGTTTTGGTAGATTCTTTACATTTTGCGGACTGTTTCTGACAGATGGAGATGATATTTGGGTTAAACTTTTAGAACCAGAACCCGAATCAGAACGAGACGCTGAACCAGGATGATCATCAGTGTGCTATTGTAATTGTGAAGGATAATCCATGTTGGATTATTTGTTTGTGTTTTTGGTGGGTTTAAAGATGAAATATTTATGTGCATGCAACATGCAGCATGCATGTATATATTGGGATCTGAATAATGAACTATTTGCACTTATACCCCTTTAATTTTATGAACTTGTTATCATCTAAATACTGCAAATCTGCAATTAATTACTCCATATAAGTTCAGACATTGCAAACCTTTATCCAAACCCCTCATAAAACATATAAAATGCATTATTGTTTACAAATTAAAAGATAATAAAATGATATTCATGGATTAGTACAACATTTCAACCCATTTAAATTCACTTGAAAATGACCTGTTTAATTTTACCTAACCTACACTTGATCATTTTACTCGTTTAGTATCTATCTTACGGTAATGTAAAATGGTAGAATCTTTTTGTATGAGGCCAATTTAACACAAAACAAATAATTTAACGCACAACAAATAAGCCACTTTTATTTTGACTTCGTAATTCCTAGTTTTCCATGACATTAAAATTCACTTCTTTACATTCTTCTTCTTGACCACTGACTACGCGTGAGCTCACCCCTTAAAACCTATCTATATATGACATAAATACACCAAGGGACGAAAACGCGCGAGACCAAGAAAA
>BQNB010099716.1:0-10707 GCA_026074375.1 Tanacetum coccineum | reverse complement strand
AGGTGATAAAAGAACAAGAATCTGCAAAAAGAAATAAAGAAGCAGTAGCAGACTATGAGCAAGAAAAGGAAGAGTTGAAAATGTAGTTAGCAGTTGTTCCAGATGAAGATGAGATTGTAGATCCAGATATTTTGTCTGTTAAGTATCCTATAGTTGATTGGGAATCTCAGAACATAGGAAGTGTTGATATGGAAGATATTCATGTTTATAAGATAATTAGAGCAGATGGGAATACTAGTTATCACAAAACATTCTCTAGTATGCTGAAGAAATTTGATAGACAAAACTTACTGGATTTACATAGATTCGTGATGAAAAGGTTTAAAGACAATACCCCAAAAGGTTATAATTTGTTGCTTTGGGGAGATCTCTGTTTGAACCAAATGCTGAAGATGAAATTTAGAGTAATCAACATGATTAGACTCTGATTAGCTGGAAACTGTATGAAAATTATAGAGTTCACTCATTGCTGATGGATGGTACTTTGACATGCTTCAACATGTTAGTAGAGAAAAGATATCCTCTCATCAAGGAAATGTTGAAGAAAATGTTGAACTGGAAGCTAAAAGCTGAAGCTGAGAGTACAATGGCATTTAAGCTTCTCAAGTTTTTCAAGTCACAGGTAGAATAATGAAGAAGTGTTTGGATACATCCTCCTAGTGTTCAAGATGTTGATAATGAAGAAACTTGATGATTAACGAAGTGAATATCAAATTTAAGGGAGGATTGTTAAGAATTATAGACTTCTACAACTTAGTGTTGCTGATTCAACTTGATACTGCTTGCGATGGTTAGTGCTGCTGATAAAGATTTGTAAAAACAGTCTAAGTTGTTAGTATTGTTAGTTATATTAGTTAGTACTACCAGTACATTGTTAGTACTGCCAGTATAGTTAATACTATTAGTTAATAGTTAGTGTTGCTAGTCTTATATAGTTAGTAGTGCTATTATGATATGCATGAGTTAAATTAGGAATAGATATGCATTATCATTATACGCGTTTTGTAAGCCCATTAGGGTTTCCTTGGTGTATAAAAGGAACCCTAAGGCATAGATCTATATAATCAGTCTTTCATAGTATTCATAGCTTCAAGGTTGCAAACCCTAACACTGTCAAAGAGTGTTTGTATTAATATATTGAAGCTTATTGTTTTGGTTGTATTTTTGTGTCTCAAACATAATTTTTCTTTATTCTTTGGTATGTGTTTAATTACACATACCTTTAACCTTTAAAAACAAGTTAAAATAACCAAAAACGGACTTAAAATGCCAAATATATGCTTGTTTTGCTAATTGTGTTGTGCAGGAACGGATATCTCAGAAAAAGACGAAAAACAAAGCCAAAACGACAAAACCGGACACGGAATGGAAAAGCGTGGAAAAAGACAAAGTCAAGTCCAAGCCCAAGTTTGAAAAAATCAACCCAAGTCAACCCCGACAAACACGAAGCCAAAAGTCAAGAAAAACAAGTTTAGGGACTAAACTTGTAAATCCCTAAACTTGTTTAAAAAGAAGAAAAGAAGGAAATAGAGAGAAGGGTTAATTCTGCCAAATTGGCAAAGTTAAACCACAAGGGGCAAAACTGCCAATGGAAGGAACTTATAACTAACGAGGACTTGTGGTGTAATGATCATTATAACCCTCAAGGGGTGTTTCTGCCAAGTCCCTAAAATATCATTGACACAAGGACGTGTAATGCAACAAACACTTACACCTTGAAGGGCCAAAGTTGGCAAACCACCAAACTTTTGCCCTGTCACCCCTAACCATTTTATAACCCTTTTCCCGCCATTTTTCCCCAACCCCATCACGGGTCTTCTTCCTTTCTTTTACCCGGCAACACCTAATACACAAAGAATCATCACCTTAACCCCACTCCACTAAAACCCCCATCACATGTTTCCTTGCCATGTTGGCAATCCGGGTCAAAATGGGTGCCAAAACCTTATCAAGGGTCGTGATTATTTGGGACATGGAAACCAAGAAAGATTGAAGGCCAGGATTGAGCTTAGTTTTTCCTCAGCAAACAAACACAACAAGCACACAAAGAGAAGCTCAGCTGCCTATAAAAGAAGTGAAGACAAAAGTGAACGAGTAGTTTTTTTTAGATTTTAGATAATTTGTAATTTTAAAGTTTTTTAAGCTCATTGTAATTTCATTTAAGTTTTTCTTCTGTTAAAATAGCCTTGTACTCTTTTAAAGTTTAATGAAAAGTTATTTAAGTTCCATCTAAATTCTGTCCAAAAAAAGCTATTTATATTTTTGTTGTTGATAAGCAAAAGGAAGCATGGTCTAAACCTGGAAGAGACCTTGGGTTTTAAGTGTTCAGAATCACAAAGGACTAGGGGTTAGGAATTAGGATTTAGAACCTTATTCATTTGGACTTCTGTAAGTTTTCTTTTTACCTCAGTTACTGTAGCACTGCTTATTGGCTTATTTTTTTAGCTTATTAATGTTCTTTTGTGCTTATTTGTACTCATTAATGCTTAAGTATGCTTTGTAGTTGATTTTCTTTGATTCTCATGCAATTTGATCAAAAACTGTCCAAAATAGCCTAATTCTGTTCTAGCTTATTAGTCTTTAAAAGTGCTTATTTATTTTGCTTTTCATATTTTTATTGTTTAATATTTCATAGTTAGTAGTAGTCTTTAGAATTCTTAGCTTAACTCAGCTTTTAGAAGTTTAAAAATCAGTTTTAAAAATATTAAGGGGTGTTTGGGTTAAGCATAAAAACGGGTCAAAAAAGAAATGGTATGGGTTGGTGTCATGTTAAGTTAACTTTAGCTTAAGTATTAAGCTCATTTAAGTCTGTTTTCAAAAAAAATTTAAGTTAAAAAATGTTTTTCAAGGTTTTCTAAGTCACCTTTTGAAACTTTGGTTTTAAAAAAAAGCTACAAGTGCTTATTTGGATAAGCACTTGGAATCTTGGGTTTTAGTTTAAAAAGAGTGTCAATTGTGTGTTAAAACAAGCTGACAAAAACACCTTTGAGTCATTTGACTTGTTGAGTCAAACCTGCCAAAAAGTTAAGTGACAAATTTTTTAAGCAAAAAGCCCATTTTCATTCTCAAAAATCAGCATGTTTTCTTTGTGCTTAGGGGCTTAAAATTTGAGCCATTCTAAATCTGTTTTAACTTTGCTTTTAATTTTGAGCTTATTTGACAGCTTAAAATAAGCTGTCAATATAAGCCCTTGTTTTAGCTTAATTCTCCCCTGGTACTAGGGGGTGAATTTTAAGCCCTCTTTTCTAACTTTTTAGTGAACTTAAGCCCTAGCTTTTGGCTTATCTTAAGAGCCCATAAGCTCTTTGATAAGCCTCCTTAGTTTCAGACCTTAAGAGCCCCTTTTGATAGCTTAGTTTTAAGCTAAAAGTAGCCCTTTAAATGTTTTTTTTGCCTAGCTTAGTGTAGAAACTGCTTATTTTCTTTCTAGCTTATTAGGAGCTTTTTAGTTGTTTAATTCAGTCTCTTAGTTGCTTATTAGGTATGTTAAAGGCCTTAGATAGCTTATTCCCTTTTTCCTTTGCTTATTGAGGTTTTAAGCCCAAATTCTACACCAACAGTACTAACTCCCAAGTTAGTACTGTTGTGGGTATTAAGCCACTTCTTGGACTATTGAGCTTATTCCATGGGCTTATTTGTGTTCCTAGTAGCTACTTAGGTTAGTGTGTTAAGCTGTGTTTGCTTATTTTCCATTTCCTTGGCTTATTTTGTGTAAACAGCCCAAGAGATAAGCCTCTTAAGTCCTTTTTAAGCTTAGTCTAGCTTACTGTCTAAGTTTAAGCCCTCTTTCAGCTTATTTAATCATTGCATTTTAGTACTTAGTGCTTATTTAGGTTAGTTTAGGCCCCCCTTTTAGCTTATTAGTTCCAAGTCTAGCTTATTTTCCCAAAAAGTCCAAAAGACTTAAGCATTTTTGCCCTTAAGCTCATTTAAGCTTCTGTCGAATTCAGAAGCTCTTTTTAAGCTTATTTATAAGCTTTTAGAAAAAGTTGTAGTTTTAGAAATTGTTAAGCTCAAGGAGCTTAACAACTTTGGTTCACAAAGTTTTTCATAAAAAAAAAAGAAAGGAGACAAGGGGTGACCCGGGTGAGCAAGACTCGAACCCGGGTCTCTACCCTCGTACACCTCTCTTTGATTGCAAGTTCTTACGCTGCTCCCTTGGAACTTTTACGTTAGTGTCCAAGGTCCTTTAGTATTTAACCCACGTTTTGCACTTTAAAGCTATAGATGTTAACAGCTTATTTTCGGCTTATGTCATAAGCAAATTGTTTGTGTTCCTTATTTTTTGTAGGTAGTCATATTGTAATAGTAATTTTGAGAAAATTTTCAGAATTTTTAAAAGACAGTTTAGTAAATTTTTATAAATAATGATAGTTAAATTTAAAAAATTCATAAAAAAAACAAACATTATCAAAACAATATTTTCTTTTTTAGAAAATTTTTCTTTAGTCATATATTTACGTAGGAAAAATAAAAAACTTTCGTATTGGTTCATTTTTCTAACTTTTTAATTTTTAAAGAACGGGTTCGGGTGCGGTTTTGTCTTGACTCGTTTTTGGGTCAAACGACCTCCGTTTTCAGTCTAGTCTTTTTCATTCTTCGTTATTAGTCCCCTAGAGTAGTTTAGAAGTGAAAATTTCTTTTGTTGTAGGGTTAATTTTGAAGATTTTAGGTTTTTTAACCCTTGTTCGGATCGAGCTCGTAGTCCGTTTTTCTAGCTTAATTTTCATATTTTTTTTGGTTTTTCTTAAAACGTTTTTTTTGTTTTATGTTTTAATTTAACTTTCCATCACTCTCAAATCATTTATCTCTTTCAAACTCCAATCTTCCGACTGTAATCGATTCTCCAAACACCCACTCGTTGGGGGATAAACGACCCGGGCACATTCTATACTACTTCCCGTCCGGTTTTTATTGATTTTTGTTCTAGACTACTGCTTCTATATATATTATATTAGTCTATTATATATTATATATATTTTAAGGTGTAGTTTAGACCAACAATGCGGGAAATTTTATACACCAAGGAAACCCAATGGGCTTACAAAACGCGTATCATGATAATGCATATCGATAGTAAAGCATAGTCCTAAACTCCACCTTAAAATAAATAAAATATAGTAATAGAATAAAAAATATATATAGTAGATAGTCTTAGAAACAAAATCAATAAAAACCAGAGAATAGTATAGAATATTCCCGGGTCGTTTATCCCCAACGAGGTTGTGCTTGAAAATCGGACGTCGAAAAATTGGGAGTTCGAATGAGATTAGTGATTTGGAGTTTAGGAAAGCAAAATTTAATCAATAAAAAGGCAAAAACGATTGAGAAAAACCTTAAAATTAACGAATTAAAACTGAAAAACGTGAGCAGGAATCCCGAACAAGGGTCAGAAAAAAAACCTAAAATCTTAAAAATTAACCCTAACAAAAGAAATTTTTACATCTAATTCTACTCAAGTGACTATAATTGAAGATGAAAAAGACTGAGACGAAAACGGAGCAAAACGAGCTTTAAATTAAAAAACAAAAACGGGGCTAAATCCCGTTATTTAAAAAATATGATTTTGCAAAAATGACCCTACGAAAGATTTTCTATTTTTCCTAAGTGAATACTGATAAAATAAAATTTTCTAAAAAAGAAAAATATTTTTTATACTTTTATTTAATTTATTATAATTAAAAAACAGTTTTAAAGAAAATAAATTATAAAAAATACTAAACAAAATAAGAAAATTCTCAAAAAAATATAGAAAATAAGCTTAAGGTATGCTGGATCCTAGAAAAATAAGCTTGTGTTCCCAACTTATTGGAATAAGCCAGGAATAAGCTAGAACAGGTTTGGGCTTAAAGAGCTAACAAAGACATATATTTATTGTTGGTGCAAGGTCTTACACGTGAAAGACCCATAAGCAAAAACAAGGGATTCCTAAACCTAATAAGCCAACAAATAACTAAACTAAGCAAAGAGACAGCATAATAAGCAAGCAGAGTGTAAATAAGCTATGGGTCCAAACTGCAGGCAAACAGTCCTAAGGGCTCACTTTGGGGCTTATTTTTAAGCACTCTAAAGGGGTCTTCAAAGCTTAAGCTTATAGGGGGCTTAAAGCTGAGCTTATGGGATTTCTAGAAAATCCAAAATATACTAAGGTCTAAAGCAAAAATAAGCTGGGAAGAGGGGCTAGAAGAGAGCATGTTGCACCAGGGGAGGGGTCTTTTGGCAGACTAAAAAAACTAATCTAACAGGTACTTAAGAATTTGATTCCAACTGGTTTTAACACTTGAGCAACACAAAAATAGCATAAAAAGCTTGCATACAAAGATCCAATCACACAGCTTAATTAAATGAGCTTTTGAGTTCTCAGATTAAAACTTAAGTTCTGTTAACCATGATTTTGAGATTAAAAGCTTAAAAACTCAACCAACCTAAATTTAATACCTATTTTTAACTAATCTAAACTGACTCAAAAGCCAAAAGCTTGTTTTGACCCTTTTTAACCCATTAAACCAGTTTACCCAAACACCCCTTTAAAAACACAAAAACATTATTAACTTAAAAACAGATTCTGAAATTTAACAAAACCTAAGAACACATTAAACATAAGTCAAAACTAGTACAAATAAGAAATTATAACATAACATGAAGCATTGAATAAGCAGCATCAGGCATGTGCTTAAAAATAAGCTAAACTTGAAAAAGTAACTTACAAGGGTCCAAATGCTTTTTGTGAGTACTTAACCACCAGAACAGGTTTTCACATACCCCTATAGCTTACCAATAAGCTCTAAACCAATAAGCCATCCAAGATTGCTTATTCATCCAAAATAAGCTTGAATCCATGTTCCTTTCTTAATGAAACAGTAGCTTTTTTTAGCTTTTGGAAAACCTTTAAGTAGTTAAAACAGGTCATACAAGCTTAAAAGAGCTTATAGAAACAACTTTTGAACAAAAGAGCTTAATGACATAAAAATTATAAACAGGAACAGATTTGTATTTAACCATATAACTTAAAATTTCATTCCATACAAAAAGTGATTACAACGCTTGAAAATAAAATGACAGAATACTAAAAATTTAAAAACATTAAAAAAATAAAATTAAGCTATTCCTCGTTTTTTTTTCTCTTTCTTCTTCTCTTTAAATAAGCTGCTTGTCTTCAATCCATTGTGCTACTTGTGTTAGTTTGGTGAGGAGAAACCTTCAAAATCAATCTAAGCCCTTAATTATGCTTGGAGCCCAATCTGTCTCATCATAGCCGTTTATATGTTTGCCCAATCAGAGTTTGAAGGATTGCCAGCTTATCAAGGAGGCCATGTGGGTGTGGGGTGAGGTGAGAGGGACAGTTTTGGCTGGTGGTGAGGGGTAATCGAGGTGTGAGAGTGACAGGAGGGGGAAGGTTTGAATTTGGCGGGAAATGCTTGTAGAAGATAAACAGTATTTGTGTTTCAGGGGTGAGGTTTGAGAGTTTGTCAAGAAAGGCCCTCCATCTCTTATAAGTTAATTGTAAATTTCATCCTTGTGGTGTATGACAGATTTAGGAAATGGCAAAAATAGTCCCCCATGGTTATATATTCATTTGCAAAGTTAGTCCTTGTGGAGTACAAGTTTTAACAGTTGGCAGAATTGACCCTTGTAGTATATCTTTAGTGTATTGGCAGTATGAGCCCTTGGGCTTTTAGAAAGGGTTTTGGGCTTATGTAAATTAAATGGGCCTTAAGTCTTCATTTATACTAATGGGCTTATCCGGCCTATTAGATGGGTGCAGGTGGGCCAATTAAGTATTCTTCGGTGTCGGCTCCGGTTTTAACTGTTGACTTTTTCCGGGTTGACTTTGACTTTGACTTTGGTTGACTTTTGCTTTGATTTAACTTTGGCTTTTCCATGCTTTTCCATTCCGTGCTTGGTTTTGTCCGTTTTTGCTTTATTTTTCGTCCTTTTGTCGGATATCCGTTTCCTGCACAATATGAATGCAAACATACAAAGACAAAGTATTTTTGATACGTTTTTGGTCATTTTAGCTTGTTTTTAATGGAAAAGGGTATGTGTAATTAAGCACATACCAAAATCCCCCATACTAAGACGTTGTCGTGTCCTCACGCAATGCTATGAATTAAGCATTTAGAAAATTAAGAATCTTGATTCCCCTCGACTAATAACCTTGAAAAGTAGCAAAGTGTTCATCGAGGGAAATAAAGACTCATAAGTTTTGAAAATCCCCATCTTTACCATTTTTATATATATATACACTTATTCCTACACATCTTTTTGTATTTTTCATTTTTCTCATATTTTTTTTATAGTTTTCATATTGTTTGACTTTTGTTATTTTATAACTTTTAGGGATCATAGAACAAGATGCATTTCGATCCTAGAATGCCCCAAAAAGGAACTCACGGACCTTAGGTTTCATAAACTCTTAGGTTTTTCGTATGCACATAGCTTATAAAATAGAATAGCCAAAGTTCAAAAGCATATTTGAATTTAACAAAAAGAGATCTTTTATTTACACTTAATATTAACCTTTTATGCAATTTGTAACCCTCGACCTTTTAGAAGGCTGCAACATCGGTTGTGAGCCGGCAAGATGCAACAAACTTTTATCAGCCTCGGATTATTATTCTTACTATGGGCTTTTTTTAGAAGGCTGTAACATCGATTGTGAGCCGGCAAGATACACCAAACTTTTATAAGCCCATGAAACAAAGAAAAGTGAGTGAAATGGCTATGACCCCATTAAATATAATTGCTCAGCAGTCATCCTAAACAAGTTACCAAAGCCTTTGAGACCCTGGCCGGAATTCTTATTCCTTATGAATTATCTGGATTAATACATGCAATCGCCTTGGCCGATCATGGCGCAAGCATTAATCTTATTCCAAATGTCCGTCTGGAAACTCTCTCGCTCCCCGAACAATCCCGACTTGCATGAACCTTGATTAGCGGACCGTTCAATCTCTGAACCAATCCGAATCGCTGAAGAGTCTATGTGACAGGTGTGGGAAGTTCCAATATTCCTCAAGATTTTTGTAGTCGTACGATTTGAGCTAGACCCCCGCGTACCTCTAATCCTCAGGAGGAGTTCTAAAGACAAGTTCGTGTGCATTAATCGATGTATACTAGGTGAAAATTTATGATTTAGGGTTTGACAGATTTTAGGGTTGTGTTCAACTGAAGTTATCTTAATGATAAAAACATTTTTCTTTATGAATCTTATGTCCATTGATAAGTTTCGAGAGTCTAGTTTCCAAAAAGTATGGCCCCAAAAGGTTTTGAGGTCGGGAAGTTAGTCAGATAATTTTCGCAAGAAAAGTTGTCAAAACAGTAAATCCGGGTCAGATTTGGGTCTGATTTCAGGAGTAAAACCCCTACTTAAAATTCGATTTCAGGAGTAAAACACCTACTTAAAATTCTTGCTATAGAGGAAGATCCAACTTCACCGAAAGTTGATCCAACATATTATGACCCTGATGGGGACATTCTTCTCCTCGAAGCAATTCTTAATAGTGATCAATCACCACCACCTCTTCAAGGAAATTATTTTCTAGAAACTCGAAAAGATCTTAAAATTTGAGAAGCAAACAATGAAAGATCTTCAGTTAATGAGCCCCCTGAGGTTGAACTCAAGGACTTGCCACCTCATTTAGAATATGCATTTTTGGAAGGTAACGACAAGTTGCCCGTCATAATTGCAAAAGATTTAAAGAATGAGGAAAAGGCCGCTCTAATCGAGGTTCTAAAGTCCCACAAGCGAGCCATCGCTTGGAAACTTTCTGATATCAAGGGTATCAACCCAGAGTTTTGTACCCACAACAAAATTCTCAATGATGAGGACTACTAACCGGCGGTTTCAGGCATCAAAGGCGGGGGGCGGTAGGGTAAATCCAAAAAAATTCCATGACGACATCAAAAAAGAGGTTGAAAAACTTCTTGACGCCGGATTAATTTATTCGATCTCTGACAGTCCATGGGTAAGCCTGGTGCACTGTGTACCGAAAAAGGGTGGCATGACCGTCGTCAAAAATGATGAAAATGATCTTATACCGACTCGATTGGTCACAGGGTGGAGAGTGTGCATTGACTATAGAAAGTTGAATGAAGCTACCCGAAAGGACCATTTTCCACTTCCCTTCATGGACCAAATGCTCGAAAGACTCGCGGGAAACCAATTCTATTGTTTCCTCGATGGCTTTTCGGGTTATTTCCAGATTCCCATAGACCCGAAGGACCAAGAAAAGACAACATTTACTTGCCCATACGGAACATTTGCCTATCGTCGCATGCCTTTTGGGCTATGCAATGCACCTGGCACGTTCCAACGATGTATGATGGCAATCTTCCACGACATGATCGAAAAAACGATGGAAGTGTTTATGGATGACTTTTCAGTCTTCGGGGATTCTTTCTCTACATGCCTATCCCATTTGGACAAAATGTTAAAACGGTGTGAAGACACCAATTTGGTCCTAAACTGGGAGAAAAGCCATTTTATGGTGAAGGAAGGCATTGTTCTTGGGCATAAAATCTCCATGTCGACCGAGCTAAAGTTGACGTTATCGCCAAGCTCCCTCACCCGACTACTGTGAAAGGTGTCCGTAGTTTTCTTGGGCATGCCGATTTTTACTGACGTTTCATACAAGACTTCTCAAAAATAGCCCGTCCAATGACCCACTTGCTCGAAAAAGAGACTTCATTTTTCTTTTCAAAAGA
>BQNB010099715.1:0-24865 GCA_026074375.1 Tanacetum coccineum | reverse complement strand
GTGTTGACTTTTTAGCATGTTTATCTCAGGTTATTGAGAAATATACGGCACGGAGTGGCATGGACTAGAAGATGGCTAAAACTTGTTGTCATTCACATTTTATGTTTCTAGATTTTAGGACCTGCCTTTGTAAAACTCTGATTTGAAATGAATGATAACATATCTTTTGAATAAACGTCTCTTTTGGGTCGTTTTCTATGATTATGATTGTTGTATCCATGAAGTAATACCCCAGATTAGCTTTCGCTGCTATATTGTAAAAATGGGGGTGTTACAATACACCAAAATCTTTTATTTTTGTAATGAAACTTATTTAGGAAAAGAGTGTAAAGGGATTAAGATAAACATGTGTAATCTTTTTAAAGTTATAAAAGATTTTGTCCCCCCTTCTCTCCATCCTTATAAATTCGGCCCCCTCTCTCCCATTCTCATCATTCTCTCAAAATTCTTACTCCATAATTTTGTGTATTCTTCCATCAAAGTTTCAAGCAAGAAGAAGGTTTAGGTGTTTTTGAGTAATCTTGGTGTGGTTTGATCTTCAATCTTTGGTGTGTTCTTGGTGTTTGATTTGTACTCCTCCCTCATTCCATAGGTAAGTCTTAATTTGTTTCATTCTTGTGTCACCATGATTTCATATGCAAAAGTTTTCATATAAAACCTAAAAGATTGTAAGAAATAGAGTGTTTATATTCTTGTCAATTTCTCTAGGGTTAATCTAATTTAAAATGGTTTAATTACATGTTTTGAAACCCTAGAATGTTATTAATGATGTTATTAATAAAAATTACAAGATTAGAAACCCTAGGGTTGGTTTTAATGGTGTTGATTAGAGTTTTCATGGTTAATAATTCTGGGCAGAATTTTAGGTCGTGTTCAACGGAGTATATCTTAATGATAAAAATTGGTTTTGACATAATTCTTGAGCCTAAAGTGAAGTTCAATGAATCTAGTTTCTGGAAAATCCAGCCTCATGTCAATTGGAGGTCGGGAGGGTCGATTATTAGATTTTATAAGATTAAGTGTCGAATCTGGAATTTCTATCCGAAAAATTCAATTGTAGTATTGATTTTTAATTCTTAAATCATAACGAATTAGCCTTTGAAAATTACGTGGGTTTACGTCCATGCTTTTTTTAAGGTTTTTCTGAATTGTCTAAGTATGGTAAATACGCGTCAACTTTTCAAAGGTTCTGCCAGGACAAAATTCGGGTCAATTTTGGGTAACAAGGGACAAAGGGATACTTAAACATGGAAATAAATTAAACCAATGATCATGGGTGTATTAGACATATGTAGGAACCTCTGTAATTTTTGGTGTAATTTTAGAAGATGTTTTTATGGGTCTTTTAAGTATGGAAACTTACCTTAAATAAGTAGTCAAAATCTGAAATTTTTGGAAACCTTAATTAAGTCTGGTAAACTTTATTTATGGTAAGATTAAGTGATAAAACTTATGAAATAAAATAGATAATAATATGTAATCATGTAATTATGTAGATTCGGTAAAGAGGTTTTAATCTTTTGTCTTCATGTTCATTCTCTCTGTTACGTGTTTGTTAAGGTACATATATTCTTGATACATACCTCTCTTTACTATTGTTATGATTTATGGGTTCTTTAGTCCGTTTGGTTATTCGTACAGATATTCTGTCCTTTTAGTAAGGACATCTCATGACTTGATTCTTATTTGTTTTAAAGAACACAAATCGGCTGGCTTATGCTCTTTCGATGCTGCCGCTCCTTTTGTTGCCGCTATCCATGGCGTGCGACGATGATTTCAGGTGCGTGACGATGGTGACGGGCTCATAGGCCACAAGATAAGCTGACACGCAGTATACTATATTATACTATTTAATTAAAAGGAAGTCGTCGCATTATTGTGAGCCTTTTCTATGGACACTATGATATAAACAATAGGCGATGATGATGATTTTCTACTGTTGTGTTTTTGTGAGCCACGGTTTACAAACACCTGTATTTTGGCGAGGTAACCACAGCTAGACTGTGGTTGCAGCCATGGGCAGTGTTTCGTGTGGTTCCCACACTAGCGGATCTGAGCCTCATAAGTTTGTAACTTGAATAAACACGTGAAGCTGCTTATACCAAATTAGTTCTGAAAAGCATGATTATTGCAATGCAATCTAGCTAAAAGCGTAACCATTTGCGGTTTAGCGAGGCAACGTACTAAGGTGAGAGGGTTGGTATAATGAAGGTGAAAAGATGAGAGGCTGATCGGTTATACATGGGTTACTTAGAAACAGCTATTATCGATTTGATGTTGGGCTACACGAGGCAATGATAAGTTTAGGGGTGGGGAAGCTTAAAGACGAGGTCGTCTGCACCTTGGCATGGCGACTTACGGAAGTTGCAGCCATGGCGGACGTTCTTCGCTTCGCTACTCTTTTGAGCCTCATATTCGTTGGCGTTTTGTCTCTTCCAGCCCAACGCAGGTCGAGTCGACTCTGGCAATGAGATCAGGTACATGAACATGTTTGATGCACACGTCAGGTTACTCTTCTTTTCTTTTGAAACAATGTACACGTCTTGATTAAACTATATCACATTTATAATTTTATGGCATCAACCGTAGCGAAAACCCATTAAATGAATGCAGTGCAAATACATCAATGTGTTGATCATGCATAACAGAATGAACTATGCTCAACAATCAAATTTAATAATTTCTATAATAGCATTTTGTTATTGATATACTCAGTAGTTCTCCTTCTAAAACCCAAATTTTTGGTACACATATGTCATTGGCTTTGGTGATTAATTGATCACAAATAAAGAGCTGTCAGAAAATGAAAATATCAAATGGGTCCAAATCATTATATTTAAAAAGTAAGATTATTACAGATATGATATATGGCTGGGTATCATGTTCTATACACATTGCTTTTAAGTAAATCTGACCGACCCATTTGAATGTATATACTTTTTATAAAGGTTACCCTGTTGTGGATGCTACTCAACCTGCTCTACCCTCCCATTTTGCCTCTTTTGAGATAAACTCACGGAACCAACTTTTACTTTGCGATTTGGGTAAACTATTTGTGGAAATGTTTTTTTGCTCAGCTTCTAAAGGGGTGTTTGTTTCGACTTATATTTCCTATAACAATAAAGTTTGGTTTTGAAATGTAATATGATAAAATATACTAAAATCATAAAATTAATGGTACTTTCTTTTATATAGTTTTTTTTGTTTTTATGGGTTTTATGGGAATGTGGGTGTGTTTGTGTAGGACAGACAGTGACGATTGTGGGTCAGCAGCAACAGTTGCTTCATTTGTCGAAGCAGACTCTCAGAGGCAATGATGCGAGAACATTTGAGTTGGTACAGGTAAGAGCTATCTTTTACACCATGACAATACACCTATATAAAATTGAGACATGCTTAGTATTTTTATATTTTCATAACACTTTTTTTTCCTGAAATTTGTATCTGTTACAGTCGTGACATGCTTATAAATGTAAAACTCAGCTCAAGAAAGCACTTCAAAAAATATAGAATTTGAGAAATGTGATTATCATTTTCTTCCAAGATCTTTTAGAAAATGTGTGACTGAACAGGTTTCAAATTTTTTCAGATTTATGTGAAAATTTTCTTAGGAAAGAGGGGTATTTCTCACCAGCTAAACACATTCTTAGTTTTGGTTTTTCGGTTTTTCGTTGTAGCGGTTTGGTATAGTTCGCTTTTTTTCTTTTTACACATGTATTTGCACAATGGGTTTCAAGTTTACACAGAGCTGCACCAATACAGGCTTTTACCGCTATATGATAGGTTGATACCAGGGGATAATGTATGTATAATAACACTTGGTGTAAATGGTAGACTTTATCTAGGATTTTTTTAGTATTTGTAATGTGTTAGTATGCAACAGTTTTTATATTAAGTATGATCTCACACCAATAGGACGAGAACACGAGACTAGGAGTTACCACATACCACCACCATACCTGCAGCCTTAACACCTTAACTATTTGTCTCCAGGACACAAATTTACCCATTTTCTACAGATCTGTGTAGATCATTATTCTTTTTTTTTGCTTTTTATGATTTGATTAATTGTAAGAGGTGTGTTTGGATTTGCATCTTGAAACTATTTAGCGAGACTTAAAGTTGCTCCACTAAGTTCATAATGTATTGATAAACATATTCTCAAATGCAGAACTGGAGTTGGAACTGGAAACAAGGCAAAAGGAAGGCCTCGAAAATGGAGTTGGAACTGTCAAACTTACGGGTCTCGATCATCTCGCGTGATTATCCTTAACATGGTATTATTTAGTCATTCAAATGTATGTATACAAACGCTTATGTAGTTAAAAAAAAGTTTACGTTTTCTTTTTTTTGGGTAAAGAAATATTAGAAAAGAAAAGTTTACGTTTTCGATGCCTACTTTCGCTGGCAAACACCCCCCCTCTCACCATCCAGCTGCTATTTGTAGATGAGGCTCTTGAAATCCCTTACAGTTATTGGGATGGAGCAGGACATCGCCAAGTGATGCGGGTATTTTTTATGTTTAATCTTCAGTTCTATATAATTTAATTTAATCGCCAACCATTGTAAGGGTTTTACAACAAAAAATTATAAATCAACAAATGTATATAAGGGGAACACTATAAGCTCTTAAGTTATAAATAATAGAATAGTATACCTATCGACTCCCTTGACCATGCCCGCTGAACCATAACCCCTGAACCATGATTCCTGAACCATAACCCCTAAAACATCAGCAGCTACTGTCAAAATTGACAAGTGACAGTCAATAAACGCAGGGTGTTCGTGTAACAGTTAATACTAACTCTCGGTTAATTAGACATCATAATACAACAAGCCAGTAGTAACATATACTCCTACATAACATGCTAAATTAGTTGGCAAAGTAGTGAGACATATTAGCGTATCACCATACCAATTAATCTTAGTTGGCAATGTTAGTGTGACAATATTAGTGACAGCCAATAAACCGAGAGTTAGTATTCAACTGATGGTCAATCTTTTTGGTAGTACGGGCAAGAAACCATAGCTTCCAACTAAAGGCGTCACGAAATCGTGAAACTTTTTCGAGCTACAACAAACTATGAAATGAGTGATCGATCGATTTATAGTTATTTCAGATTTCTGATCAGTGTATATGGTTCGAAAGACATTAGGCTCATAAATATTTGGTTGGAGGCATTAATTAATTTCACACACGTAACACTAGCATAAAGGCCTATTGGTTATCCAAACATTACTTAATTACATTCTTAAGTTTTTTTTATATTCAGGTTATTTTGTAAGTTAAATACAGTTTGTGTTGAGTTCAAGTTATATACAGGTTATTTTCTATAGGTATGCCTGTGGCTATTTGGCTTGCAAAAGATTCAAGGAAACTTGGGAAATGAAACAATATTGACCATTTAACCCTGATTTTTTCTTGAGGATGTCCATGACAGAGCCTTATTTTACTAAAGGCTTTTGCAATATAATGTGGCAGTAGCGAAAAGTGTGGTCCGAATCTGAAAACTTGAACGACTTCCTAATGGACGGTGGGTACGTAGAGTTGGGTTTACCTGCCGTCATCTTATTTGTCCACTTTGTAAGAACTTTGTTATTATGGATAACATGTGAAAATTTGAATCATTGGAGTTGTATTTTGTAAACTTATAATCTTTTTGGTCACTGGAATTGAATTAGTATTGTGTAGTTTCCAAAATGAATATATTATGGGATGGTTTATGTGTCACTATATGTTCATATGGCTTAATAACGCAATGGCAACCCTTATATGTATAGCATTATAACGGGTCCAAATACAAGGTCTACACAAAAACCACCTCAACGAAAACGGAAAACCTCGCGCTCGCAGCGGAGCGCGGGTTAAAAACCTTGTTAATAAAAATTACAAGATTAGAAACCCTAGGGTTGGTTTTAATGGGTGTTGATTAGAGTTTTCATGGTTAATAATTCTGGGCAGAATTTTAGGTCGTGTTCAACGGAGTATATCTTAATGATAAAAATTGGTTTTGACATAATTCTTGAGCCTAAAGTGAAGTTCAATGAATCTAGTTTCTGGAAAATCCTGCCTCATGTCAATTGGAGGTCGGGAAGGTCGATTTTTAGATTTTATAAGATTAAGTGTCGAATCTGGAATTTCTATTCGAAAAATTCAGTTGTAGTATTTGATTTTTAATTCTCAAACATTAAAGAATTATCCTTGAAATTTTTCGTAGATAATCTTTCATGATATTAGCTACATCATGATTTGTTTCCAGAATAATTTTCTGATGTTTTACGAATTTAGGTTTTTACGTGTCAACTTTTCAAAGGTTCTGCCAGGTCAAAATTCGGGTCTGTTTTGGGTAATAAGGGTCAAAGGGATACTTAAACATGGAAATAAATTAAACTAATGATCATGAGTGTATTAGACATGTGTGGGAACCTCTGTGATTTTTGGTGTAAATTTAGAAGATATTTTTATGGGTCATTTATGTATGGAAACTTACCTTAAATAAGTAGTTAAAATCCAAAAATTTTGGAAAACTTAATTAAGTCAAGTAAACTCTATATTCAGTAAGATCAAGTAATAAACTTATGAAATGAGATAGATAATAATATGTAATCATGGATTTATGTAGATCCGGTGTCGAGGGTGTAATCCTTTGTCTTTATGTTCTTTCTCTCCGTTGCTTGTTGGTTAAGGTACAAATATTCCATCCTTTTAGTAAGGACATCTCATGACTTGATCCTCATTTGTTTCAATTATTTGACTCGTTTGATATTCCGTCTGATTTGCTATCCGTACTCACGACTCATTGATATTCCGTTTGATTTGATATTCGCAATTCACGATTATTTATCTTTGTTGAATATTGTTATGATATTAGATCTGTTATCTTGGTTGAATTATTGGTAACTCGTTCAGTTTACTTAAATCTTTGCCCGAGCTATTTGTAACTAGTCATGGAGGTACCATGACCATGTCATTGATGCACCAATGGCATGACGCTATCTGCGGCGGTGTGATTAGTCCACAGAGTTTGCTTTTATATGTGCACTTATTTTGATTTGATTATATATGTTCGCACACTCGCCATAGTACTTGTGTATATGGATATAACTTTGTTTTGCAGGGAGCGTATGGATGCATCCTAGGTACTTTGTTTTGTTCAGTTCAGGTGAATGGTTGTGTGTGTGCAATACACCCCATATCACATTTGGTACATCAGGGAATGCATACCTGTGTACATTTGATTATGACTATCTGATTATTTGTTTAGGGTCTAAGCATGTGCATGCTTTAGACATTTGTTTGGGGCTCTATGGGCATTCCTTTGATTAACTTCTTATCACGTAATTCATTGTTCTATATATATATATATATATATATATATATATATATATATATATATATATATATATATATATCGTTTGGCATTTGTTTGGCAAGTTCTTGTGATCCGTTTCGTTCATTCCTTCGTTTCATTACCGTTATTATTATTATATCTGTTCACTGAGCGTTAGCTCAGCCGCGTTTTCTTTTCCTGCGGCAGGTACTAAGCGGGAAGCTGGGATATGAGTGTTTAGAGTAGGTGCTTTTAGAGGACCCACCTTTAGAAGAACCCTTTTGGATTTATGTTTTAAGACCCTTTCGTTTGAAGATTTCTTCTATTTAGACTTTGTTGGAATTTAATACTTTTGGAAGTCATTTTGTTTCATGACTTAGTATTTTTATTTACTAAAGTCTTCCGCTTGCGTTTATATGTTCTGATTTGACACCATAACGTAACTCTTGGTCTCTTTATAGGAGCGGGATGTTACAATTATTGTATTAGAGCCATTTCGACCTGTAAAACCTAGGTTATGACCTGTGAGGATTGGGTAGACATTAGGCTTCCCTTCGTATTTTGATATTATTGCTTCCTTTCGTATTTTGATCTTAACTCTGAATCGTCTTCGCTGTTTGTTGATTACTCAGATGGTGAACACACGTCAATCTACCCCTGAATTTTCGGGTCCTGCTTTTGATGAGGCGGTGCAGCGGGCAGTCAATGCATTGCTACCTGGTCTCACTACCCAGATCACTAATGAGCTCCGTCAGAATGGTGCTGGGGGCAGTGGTGAACAACCCCCTACCATCCACACCTGGTTGGAAAGGTTTGGGAAACAGAAGCCCTGATCTTTTAGCTCCGCAACCACTCTAGTTGATGCTAAAAACTGGATTGCTCACATTGAGAAGCTGTTCGAGGTTTTGGGGTGTGCTGATGAGTTCAAGGCTAGGTTGGCAAGTTACAAGTTGGAAGGTGATGCTCTCAGTTGGTGGAAGGCTGTTAAACAAGCCAAAGGAGGTGAGACGTACGTGGCTACCTTACCGTGGAAGGATTTCCGTGAACTCTTCTTTTTGCAGTATTTCCCTAGGTCTGAGCAGCAGAAGTATGAGAGGGAATATCACACGATTCTTCAGAGAGATGGTGAACCCAGTGGTGAGTTTATGAAGAGGTTTCTCAGGTTGGCAGGTTTCTTGGGAAAGAAGGCCGGTACCCAGGAAGAACAGGCCAAGAATTTCAAGTGGGCACTTTGTGACTGGATTCTGGATGGGATTGTGAACACGGAATTTACTGATGTGGCTCAGGTGGCCAATGCTGCTAGGAACATTGAGATTCTCTGCGAGAGGTCAAGTCAGAATAACAAGAGAAACCGTGATGGGGACCGTATTCGACCAATGACTCAGGGTAACAATCAGAGAGGGTATGATCAGAAGATGTATGACGGGCGTAGTCATGATAGGCGGGGTAGCAGTTAAAGAGGGTATGATCAGAAGGGTTATGACGATCACAATTATGACAGGCAGGATGCAACAGTGATCAGAAGTCACGACATAACCGAGGTCAGCAGTACAACCGTTCTTCTGGGCCTTCAGGACAGAAGGTATATCCGGACTATGCCTCCTCTCCTCCATGTGACATATGTGGAAAACTTCATCCGGGCAAGGCATGTTATAGGGTTACTGGAGCTTGCTTCATTTATGGTTTGACTGGGCATATGGCTAGAGATTGCCCTAAGAATGGTGGAAACGGTGGTAGGGGATATGGGAACGACAATCAACCTGCTGCTAAGGGGCGAGTATTTTCTTCGACCAAGGATCAGGCAACTAACTCTTCAGGTACCATTTCAGGAACTCTCTTTTTGAACGGTTGTGCTATTTTTTGTCTTATTTGATACGGGTTCAACACATCCTGTGATTCTGTTTCGTTTGCCAAACACCTTAGTATCTTCCCTACGTTATTTAATTATATTTTATCAATATCTACTCCTATAAAAGGTCTGGTGGTCATTAACCACGAATACCAGAATTGTCCGCTTCGAGTCGATGATAAGATTCGTTTTGCTAATTTGTTTCCTATGGATATGAATGATTTTGATGTAATTCTGGGCATGAATTGGTTGGCTGAACATCGCGCCCCTATCGTTTGTCATACCAACCGTGTCATCCTTGATAATCTAAATAGCCCTGAATTCATTTACCTATTTCATGTGTGAATTTCGAGGACGAAATTTTCTTTTTAGAGGGGAAGAGTTGTAAAACCCAAAAATTTGAATTTCATTTCATATTGGTAATTTTGAATATAACCTAAAGTTTATTAATAAGCAATTGAGATTGAAACCTTAGGTTATAATTTTTGGAAATTATAAGGATATAACATAGGTATTGTTTAAAAATAAAAATATTATATATATATATTATATATATATTTTATATATTATTTATATATATACACATATATATTATATATACATTATATATATATATATAAATAAATATATATATTATATTCACATATTTATTCAACACATTTTATATATATACATATATACATATATGGCCGGCCTTTTTAAAAATTTATATACTATATATATATATATATATATATATATAATGATATATATATATATATATCTTGTAATTTGATTATTTTGTATATTTACTTTCCTTTGTTAAAAGAACTTATTTTAAGAACTCATTTCATATTGGTAATTTTGAATATAACCTAAAGTTTATTAATAAGCAATTGAGATTGAAACCTTAGGTTATAATTTTTGGAAATTATAAGGATATAACATAAGGTATTTGTTTAAAATAAAATATGATATATATATACATATATATATATATATATATATATATATATATATATATATATATATATATATATATATATATATATACAAATATATTATAAATCTATACATATATGGCCGGCCATTTTTAAATATTATATATAAAAGATATAAATAAGGTATTTGTTTAAAATAAAGTATTATATATATATAACATATATATATATAAATTCTATTTATTTATATATATATATATGATATATATATTATATATATTATATTATATATATATATATATATACACCTATATATATATATATACACAAATTATATACATAGATACCTATATGGCTCCGGCCATTTTATAATATATATATTTATATATATATATATATATATATATATATATATATTATATTATAATATATATATATATATATATATATATATATCTTGTAATTTGATTATTTTGTATATTTACTTTCCTTTGTTAAAAGAACTTATTTTAAGGGATAAGCATTAAAAGGTTTTAGCAAGTATTTTGTGTAATCTTCAAAATAGGAAAAAAAATCATTTTGTTCCCCCCTTTGCTTCATAAAATCCGGCCCCCTATAGGTGTTGATACACCAAGATCTTTTAATTTTGAAGTCTAGCTTAATTAGGGAAAAGAGTGTAATTAAAAAAGGGATAAATCTTTTAATTTGCAAACAAGTTTATTTTGTCTCTCCCTTCCATTTTCCTTATAAAATCCGGCCACCCCTCTCTCTTATTCTCATCATTCTCTCAAAAATTTTACTCCATAATTTTGTGTATTCTTCCATTAAAGTTTCAAGCAAGAAGAAGGTTTAGGTGTTTTTGAGTAATCTTGGTGTGGTTTGATCTTCAATCTTTGGTGTGTTCTTGGTGTTTGATTTGTACTCCTCCCTCATTCCATAGGTAAGTCTTAATTTGTTTCATTCTTGTGTCACCATGATTTCATATGCAAAAGTTTTCATATAAAACCTAAAAGATTGTAAGAAATAAAGTGTTTATATTCTTGTCAATTTCTCTAGGGTTAATCTAATTTAAAATAAGTTTAATACATGTTTTGAAACCCTAGAATGTTATTAATGATGTTATTAATAAAAATTATAAGATTAGAAACCCTAGGGTTGGTTTTAATAGGTGTTGATTAGAGTTTTCATGGTTAATAATTCTGGGCAGAATTTTAGGTCGTGTTCAACAGAGTATATCTTAATGATAAAAATTGGGTTTGATATAATTTTTGAGCCTAAAGTGAAGTTCAATGAATCTAGTTTCTGGAAAATCCGGCCTCATGTCAATTGGAGGTCGGGAAGGTCAATTTTTTAGATTTTATAAGATTAAGTGTCGAATCTGGAATTTCTATTTGAAAAATTCAGTTATAGTATTTGATTTTTAACTCTCAAACCATAACGAATTAGCCTTTGAATTTTTCGTGGGATAATCTTCATGATAATAGCTACATCCATGATGTTTTTCAGAATTTTCTGATTTCTCTAAGTTGGGTTTTTACGATTGAACTTTTCAAAGGTTCTGCCTGGTCGAAATTCGGGTCTGTTTTGGGTAACAAGGGTCAAAGGGATACTTAAACATGGAAATAAATTAAACTAATGATCATGAGTGTATTAGACATGTGTGGGAACCTCTGTGATTTTTGGTGTAAATTTAGAAGATATTTTTATGGGTCATTTATGTATGGAAACTTACCTTAAATAAGTAGTTAAAATCTAAAATTTTTGGAAAACTTAATTAAGTCAAGTAAACTCTATATTCAGTAAGATCAAGTAATAAACTTATGAAATGAGATAGATAATAATATGTAATCATGGATTTATGTAGATCCGGTGTCGAGGGTGTAATCCTTTGTCTTCGTGTTCTTTCTCTCCGTTGCTTGTTGGTTAAGGTACATATATTCCATCCTTTTAGTAAGGACATCTCATGACTTGATCCTCATTTGTTTCAATTACTTTGACTCGTTTGATATTCCGTCTGATTTTCTATCCGTACTCATGACTCATTGATATTCCGTTTGATTTGATATTCGTAATTCATGATTCCTTTCATCTTTGTTTGAATATTTCGTATGATATTAGATCCGTTATCTTGTTTGAATTATTGGTAACTTGTTCAGTTTACTTAAATCTTTGCCCGAGCTATTTGTATCTAGTCATGGAGGTACCATGACCATGTCATTGATGCACCAATGGCATGACACTATCTGTGGCGGTGTGATTAGTCCACGGCGTTCCCTTTTGTATGTGCACTTATTATGATTTGATTATATATGTTCGTACACTCGCCATAGTGCTTGTGTATATGGATATAACTTTGTTTTGCAGGGAGCGTATGGATGCATCCTAGGTACTTTGTTCCGTTCAGTTCAGGTGAATGGTTGTGTGTGTGCAATACACCCCATATCACATTTGGTACATCAGGGAATGCATACCTGTGTACATTTGATTATGACTATCTGATTATTTGTTTAGGGTCTAAGCATGTGGCATGCTTTAGACATTGGTTTGGGCTCGTAGGCATTTCCTTTGATTACTCTTATCCTATTCATTATTATTATATATATATATATATCGTTTGGCATTTATTTGGCAAGTTCTCGTGATCCGTTTCGTTCATTCCTTCATTTTATTACCGTTATTATTATATATGTTCACTGAGTGTTAGCTCAGCCGCGTTTTCTTTCTTGCGGCAGGTACTAAGCGGGAAGCTGGGATATGAGTGTTGAGAGTATGAGCTTTTAGAGGACCACCTTTAGAAGAACCCTTTTGGATTTGGATTTATGTTTTAATACCTTTCCTTTTGAAGATTTCTTTCATTTGACTTTGTTAGAATTTAATATTGTTGGAAGTCATTTTGTTTTATGACTTCGTATTTTTAATTAATAAAGTCTTCCGCTTGCGTTTATATGTTCTGATATGACACTATAACGTAACTCTTGGTCTCTTTATCGGAGCGGGATGTTACACGTGTTATCTATATAAATACTAGAACATTTCTCAAGACATTACGAATAAAATGATGGTCCAAAAAAAACTCTTATACAACTTTAACATATTATCTCTTAACATTTCACCTTTGGAGCACGAATTTTAGAACCAGACTAATTTTATTACTCCTCTAATTTTGAAGATAATGGCACCAAATAGAAGAGCCACCACAACAACCACCACTACTACCCCTATAACCGATGCTCAACTCAAGACATTAATTGCCCAAGGAGTTGTTGACGTGCTAGCAGAACGTGATGCCACCAGAAGCAGAAATGGCAAAGACAGCCATGATTCTGGAACGGGTGTAAGGAGACAAGCTCCTCTTGCTCGTGAGTGCACTTACCCAGACTTCATAAAATGCCAACCCCTATATTTTAAGGGTACTGAAGGAGTTGTCGAGTTGACTTAGTGGTTTGAAAGAATAGAAACTGTGTTTCGTATAAGCAACTGCATTATGGAAAACCAAATCAAGTTTGCCACTTGTACTCTTCTTGGAAATGCTCTAACGTGGTGGAACTCTCACGTTAGGACTGTTGGTCACGACGTTGCATATGCAATGACTTGGACAAACCTAAAAAAGATGATGACCGACAAGTACTGTCCAAGGGGCGAGATTAAGAAGCTTGAGGTTGAGATGTGGAATCTGAAGGTTAAAGGTACCGATGTGGTAAGCTATAACCAACGTTTTCAGGAACTGGCATTGATGTGTGTTAGGTTGTTTCCTGAAGAGTCTGATAAGATCGAGAAGTATGTCGGTGGTTTGCCCGACATGATTCTTGGAAGTGTGATGGCATCTAAGCCTACGACAATGCAAGATGCAATTGAATTTGCAACTGAACTGATGGACAAAAAGATCAGCACTATTGCTGAACGTCAAGCTGAGAACAAGAGGAAACTTGATAACAACAACCAAGCTCAACAACAACCTCCCAAGAAGCAAGGTGTGGCCATAGCTTATACCGCTGGGCCTGGTGAAAGGAAGGAGTATGCTTGAACTCTACCGTTGTGCAACAAGTGCAAGTTTCATCACAATGGCCAGTGCACTGTAAAGTGCGCAAACTGCAAGAGAGTTGGTCACTTGACCTGTCACACCCCGCCAAGGTGGAAACACGAGACGTAACATCATGGATATCATCACAACACAATGGTGTCAACAATAGAGAATCACTACATGCATAACTAGAAATATAAGACACGATGTGTAATGACAATACCGAAAACAAAGGAACGACATCTTGTATTAATGAAAAAGGGGTCTCATCAATACAAAGATAATGTCTCACAAACATATCAATGCTTAGACTCTATTTCCTTTAAGAATTCTCATTGTATTTTCTCTAAAATTCCCATTGTGTTGTACGAACGATTTTGAATTTATCAATCAAATCAATGTGTTGTGAAAATTTCGTCAAATTTACTTTAATTCTCTACTTATTTATATAAGCCACTCCCAAAAATATTATGAAATTACAACATTATTTTGACGAAAATAAGCATCGCATCGTTAGCCCTCAAATATACATAGCTTGATCACCTATGTATAATTCAGGAAGGACCATGCCCATGCTGAGAGTAGTCACCTTAAAACTTCTTGTCAAGAAACAATTTTCTATTTATATCAAGTTTTGTGTGCGTATTCACAAAAAGTATTTATCATGAGGAATCAAACTAATAATCATAATAACTGAGTAAAACTCTTACACCACCTTAATTTTTTTTACCGACACATTAAGCTGAAGGGAACGAATAAGCCCACTAGAAGCCGAGCCTTGGTCGCAACAATAAATATTAAACCAACGTCACTAATCTTGAACGCTCAAGTAAAGAAATTTAGAAGGGGAATGCAAACGAGTTACTAAGCATGGTAACGAAATATTCGAAAGACATAAATAAAAATAACAAATAGATTTGTTGCCACAACATCCGTTTATTATCTTAGAAATAAGATTACATAAGAACATAAAGGAAATACAAGTTTTATTACAACCCTCCCCTAGCAATAATATCTATTTCTTCCAAAGTAGATCCACGCCAATAGCTAGGACGATGATCGGCGCGAGAATCGCGAGAATAAAGGCCAGATACTGAAAATCTTCTTCGTATGGGACGTAGGCAAGATAAATGCCGAGTGCTATCGCGCTCGCCATCGCCAAGAGTGTAATGATATGCAACATTTTTGGGAGGGGTGATGGGGTGGGGGGGGTGGGTAGGTAAGGGGAGGAAAATTTAAGGTGGAAAGGAATTAGGTGGTTGTACAGAGAAATAGGAGAGGGAGAGAGGGGGAGGGGGGGGGAGGGGTGGGGGGTGGGGTGGACGAATTACAAGGGGGGGAGAGGAGGGGGGGGGGGGGGGGGGGGGGGTGACGCATTTTTGAGGATTGGATAAGAGAAAATTTAAGTGAAAGATTTAGTGTTGTATGGAGAAATAGAGGATAAAAATTTGGTATTTAAAGGAAGGGGTGACTGTTGGTCACTATTTAGTGACCGTCGGAGTCACTGTTCATGAACGTTGGGGTCACTGTTCACTTATAAAAAAACATTTACCCACACCTCTTCATTAACACGATTCCAAAAGAAAACTCAAACAGAATTTCAGGACGAGGAGACTGTAACAATCCGTGTTTTTAGATCATTTTACGAGGTCATTTATTTCACTATTTAGTTTTAGTCTCGTACATGTTTGCTTTTAAATTTAATCGTTAATTAAATCGCGTAAGCTAAAAATTAACATTCAACGTAAACGGGCATCAAACAATTAAATGTTTATGTCAAGCAAGTGTTAGATAATTATTTGGAGGATAATTATTAACTTTGTATATTTTATTTTTATTGGTTACGTAAAGTGTTTACGTTTCGCTATAAAATACGTTTAGGCATTCACAAAACCACCAAAATTTATCTACGCTTCAACAAATACCCATTATTATACCCAACTCTCAAAGATTTATAAAAATTCACCCACATTTACCATATAGGCTGAATTCTACATAAAAGAATTAAACCAAAACATACAATTTACAAGTTATACCTTTATACTTAAACTTACCAACTTATAACTTTAAATTACGCAAGATATTTCCATAAAAGGGTCAAAGACACCAACTAGTTCATCCCCCCTCCTAAATTTCGTAGGATGCTTCCCATTTTAGGGAACCAAGAGAACACAAAGCTTAACCAAAAGTCTTGTATAAGCTAGGAACTTATTAAGCTAGATCATGACTAGTATTTTTGACCACTATTTACCTAATTCCCTCCCCATGTTTTCACTTGACCTAAGACTTTCCTAATAGTAAAATTGACTCTCTACTTGTGTATATAAAGACCTCTAACTAGTAGATATCAACACACATTCATTTACATAAGAAAAACTCATATAATCTCTTTTGTGCTCTCTCCCTAACCCATGGCCAAACACAAACACCATACATAATCCATAAAAATTTTATTTACCAAGTATACAAGTGTTTTAACATCATATCTAAGGTATCCTAAGGTGTATTGAAGGATTAGTTTAGTGTTTAAAAGGGTTAAACAAGAAAGGTGCAAGATTAGGGTTTCTTGAAATTTAGGGTTTTCTAAGTCTTGGAAGCTTGGGTTTTATATCTAAACTAGGGTTTAGATCTTGCTACTCTTCATCATATATCATCCTAAGGTTATCTAAAAACCCTACACTCTTTACATTTGTGATTTCATGGGTTTATTATGTTTATATAGTGAATCGCCATCTAGGATATATATTAACATTTAAAATAGATTTTTATATTTGATCATGGTTTGATATACTTTGTCACATGTTATATTAATGTTAAGATTATGTTGTAATAGAAGAATAAGCATTATACAAGTATGGGTTACTTTATAAAAGTATATATAAACTAGTTGTTTAAAAAGTCTACTTATTAAGTTTATAAGTAAAAGAAATATGAGAACTTGTTATCATAGACAATACTTGGACAATTTATGAACTAAAGGACTTAAAGTACATAGGAATTGAAGTATAAGTGTTTTAGAGGACTTGTACCAAAGTTACTAAATTAAAAACTTATAAAAACAAGTTTTAAACTCATTTTAACAAAAATATCAAACCCTATTGTTTTGAATTCGAAAATATGGTATTTATTTCATGTTTTTTATAAAATATTACATGTCATGACGATCGTAGGCATGTAGAGAACTCGAAAATCCGAGCTATAACAAGGAAGATACGCCATTTGCAAGTTTTGCGATAATAAAAGCTTTTATAAAAACTTATTATTTTCCAATTCTGATAAAAATATATAATTATTTTTCATAGAAAGTACATATTTTTATGGTGGGGGGAATTTTCCAAAAACAATTAAGACATAATAATTATTTGATCTATAACGAATGAGTTATGGATTTTTCTTGTGACGATATAAATACTTTTATAAAAATAATTTTATAAAAACAAGTTACTGTTAATCTCAGATACTTTTTGAAAAATATCATACTTTGATAGAAATTTTAATTACGAATACGTGCTCGAAAGAATCACTAAAATCGGAGTTAAAACGAATAAGATATGACTTTTATGAGATTACGCTAATTAAATTTATAAAAATGCATGAACAGAAAAAGTACTGTTCATCAGAGGACTTAAAATACTAAAATATAATATTTTGATAAATCTTCTTAATACGAAAGCGTGGACGTAAAGAACATAAGAAACGGGCTTAAAACGAGAAAGTTACGTCATTTTTACTAATGTAATATTTATAAACATTTTAACTTTATAAATATTATTTCTTGAATACAATTAGATGGTGATGTAGCTATATAGAATTATATATGATATTCGTTATTCAAGGTACTTAGTACTAATACGACATATAATTAATTAGGTTTTAATCGGACATTTACGTGACGCATTTTCATTCTGTGATTTACGTTGTTGATTCATTTACTCAATGTGAGTTTATAGCCCATCTTTCACTTGTTTTATAATACTTTACAAATCTCGGGGGAGAATACATGCTTGTTACAACTTGTTTACCTATTCATGAACAATCTCTTTTTCCTACTCTTATACATACTTGATACATACTGGATTTCGTAACTTGGTTACAAACTCGTTTACATACTCGTTACAAACTCGTTACAAATTTGTTATACACTCATTTGCATATCTCACGGTGAGATACAATACTTGTTTTATTTAAGGACGCAACAACTATACTTTACTCTTATGATTACAAATTAGCTTAAGTTGCATGAACTGTAAATTATTCAAAGGGTAAGCACGAATGTTATAAAATAGATCTATCCGGGATTGACAATCCCCGTTCAGGTGATTAGCTATTACTGGACAAACAAATGTTATACCATGTCAGAGCATGATTGGATTGGTGTCTACAGGGCCAACAACTACATACTCATGAACTCTTACTGTGCCTGGAATAAAGTGGCATACATATAAGTCTACGTCGCAGTTTCATGAACTTAGGGGTGCAATCGTAATCACACATGGTGACTATTGTACTAGACATAATGGTCATGCATACTTTACAACCTCTTTGTTCCGACTATACTTAACTTTTCGTGACTATAATATAGGATACACTAGTCATACACATCTTTGATTTCAACATGTATGCATACAATTTTGATAACTATTATAATGATTGAAATGGTCATATACTCTTTACAAATCTTTGATCCAAATTTTGTACTTACAAAAATCTATGAACTCACCAACTTTATGTTGACACTTTTAAGCATGTTTTCTTAGGTGAATTAGATGCTTGACATACATGATGTGCATTGAAATCTAGACTATACAAGACTACATTCATGGATTTCTACAAACAAATCTCGTTGTATTATTTCAGTCTTACATTATTGATGCAAACTTTGGGACCAACGTTATAACAAATTCAGATTTTGGTTAAATCACCGAGACCACTTTTCAAATGACTCAATTTAGAGGTCGTTCTCTCATATCTTGTGCAATGTACTTATGAAGTAACACTCCCGGGTATAATTCCGCTGCGGCCCATTTTGGGGGTGTTACACTTAGGTTTCTTGAGATTGCTTTAACATTAAGTTCTTGAGTCTTGTTCTTGGTCTTTATCTTTGTTGTAGTCTTGTTCCTTCATGCTTTGTGATCTTTGATCTTGAGCCTTTTCTTTTTAACTTTGTCTTTTGTTCTGAGATCTTTAAATCTTTTCCTTGTTTGTATTTATCGTCTTTTCCATCTTGCGATCTTGTGTCTTGACCAACATGCTCATACTATGCATCATCTTGAAAGCTTGCTAACAATCTCCCTTGAAAATTGTTGTCTTGATAATCTTGATAACTTTTAGGAAGATCTTAAATATCAGAGTTTGCAGAAGTCTTTGTATTTAATTCTTGAGCTTTCTTGATTCTTGAATCTTAATGCTTATAGTATATCTTTGTATCTTGAGTATGAGCATGTGGTATTGAATTCGACTCTGCTGGAATGAGGCTACAACACCGTCGTTTGTACCTGCATTTTAAAGATAGTGATAAACAGCAGATATAGATGTATAAGGCTTTATCATTCGTCGAGATTCGGTTGCAATAACCTTTGATTCTGTAGGACCATTTTACAGTATAAATACTATACCTGTGATCAGGTAGATTCAAAGAATCACCTTGACAGGTTTTTCAGCTCAAAGCATAGGATCTTCTAACACAGATGTATTAGATTCACCATGCTTGCTTGTTCTCAATACCGGAACGTCTCAAAGCAGATAAAACGATATGAGTGAATTAGATAGTTACTATCTTTCTGATTGAGTCGTCAATTCATTTACTGGACCAAATCGATATCCAGTTGACACAAGCTTGATTCATATAGAATCTCGCAAGTCACCTACCAAGAGCTTATTTGATGTTGGGTCAAGCAGTATTTCCATCTTCACTGTGAATACTTAAGTATCACTCGGATGTTCTGGCAAGATCTCAAGGATAATGTGTAGGACACTTTGTTACAACTTGTGAACTTTATCGTGTTCAACAAGTGTATTTTGACATTGTGTCATAATGAGATTTATAATTTGATCTCTTTTGGCTCTAGACTCAATTAGTGCGTTTTGGTTTTAGTACTCGGAGGATGGAGCAGACTGCCATCTATTCAATATCAACTAACTCGGTGTGAGAAAGTCAATAGAAGTCGTGTGTATCTCCGTGACAAATAATACAAGTATCTTTTGAGAGAAACTTGAATGGCTGGGAAGGGTTGTGCATTACATCACTGGGTCCATGATGTCATTCTTCAATATTAGAATTCATCTTTGTAAAAACTGATAGATTATGTATTGACCCGGTTTTTGCCTAAAGTGTGTGGAGGGCTTCTTTCTTTTCACCCTTTATCCATACATTTTTTTTCAATCTTCAACCCCTTTAATGCTTACCAAGACGTCATTACTAACACCTTGTTGTGATTGTTCCAGTGTTAGCTCAATCTTTGTCAACATTATTCTCGTTCTCATTCATCTCCAATCATACCTAAGGACTGCTATTTCTAACTATGAAGTGTCCTTGGGTAGATCTATCCGGTTTTGGTTGGATCATAGGACTAATTCCTAACCTAACCACCTTTTGACTTCAGAGTCGTCATGAATTAAGATGTTGTTGGGTATGAGATCGTAACCATAAAACCATTTTGAAAATCAATCAAAGTGTTTGATATAAATCAAAACTTTTAACACTTTGAGAGTTTCATTCTTTTGAGATGCCCCCCCTACACATGTGCATCGATATTCAAAATTGTTTCGCACATGGAGGAAAGAGTTACGCACTTAGACTCTTAAAGATCACATTTTTCTCGATCACATTTTAATCACATTTTCTCCCTTATGGAAATAAATAATCTCTTAGTATTTTCATACCAATTTCCGAGTCGACTTACTGAGTCAAACCGGTTACAACCGAGTCGTCCCAAGGTCAAACGAAACCTAAGAAAAAGAACAGATCTAGAAAGGAGGACCGACTCTACAGAAGCAAACCACAAACAACATAACACATCATCTCAAATCCAAATCCAACAAATCTAAACCTAACACCCATCGTCACAGATCAACATCCAACAAATCCACTAACCTAACTCTTAATCCCTTTTTCATATATCAATCAACAACATATCCAATCCCATCTCCAAGACTCGAAACATATAAATTAAGTATAGATCTCAGTTTAGTTTTTCGATTTTGTTGTACAAAAACCGTCATGACATTATAAAAGATCTACACAATTCAAAACAAATCATCACAGATCCGTGTATAAACAAACATAAAACCTACCCCGAGACCTTAAAGAAAGAACAAAGACAAAATTGTCTCATCCTATCTTTGTTTCGATTAACATGCAAGACACGAAAATATAAACAAACATAAAAGCTACCCCAAGACCTCTCAATAGAGATCTTGAAGCTATAATAGAGAGATTAAAAGGGTCTCTCTTTGTTCAATCATTCATGGGTTTAATCACTTGGAGTTATTTAATCCTTGGTTGAAAGAAACTATGGTGTATGTTGTTATTCGTGTATAAGAAAAGGATTAATGGTTAAAGGTTTAAGCTTGTTTATGTTTATTCAAGTAAATGAGAACTATGGTGGAGGTAGATCAGATTTACTTTTGAGAAAGAATAGATAAGATGGGGGCGAGTATTTTTTGTTCATGTGATTAGGTTTACACTATATTAGGTATTAGTGACTTTAAATAGCCTTAATTTATTGTTGGATCAGGTTTACTAATTGTGATGAAATGGGCCGGTTATCCATTTGGAATGATGTTGGGCCAGCTCTTAACAATCAAACGTGTGGGCTGATATGATTGAGATGTTGGGCTGGTGCTTATGAAAATTAGATAGGCCAAGTGACTCGCTAGAACTCACCCCTTAAATATGTGAACAAATACAAACATGTATAAATACACACCAAGGGACGAAACCACGCGAGACCAATGAAACCGGAAGCAGTATAGAGTGTTCCCGGGTCGTTATGTCCCAACGAGGCTTGAATGGAAAATCGCAAGACGATTGATGAATTGTGTTTGAATGTCACAAGGAATGATTGGGCACTAAAACTGAATAAGCAAATGCACATAAAAATAAGCAAAGAAAAAGAAACTGGAATAAGAATAAAAGCTAGGAATGACAAAAACACTTTAAAACTTTAAACTAAGACACAAATAAGCTCACTCAAAATAAGCTAAGGACAGATTAAATAAACGTTAAGCTTACATTAAATTAAGCGATTTCACAAGCAATATGTAAAACTATTTAAACAAGAAAAACACAGCAGTTATAAACAATGGTACTAACAGTTATTAACCAACAGTTACTAACTTGGAGTTAGTATGGTTGCTTAAGGTTAGTACTGTTAGCTTTTAAAAGTAACAAAATGAAAACAAGAGATAAGAAATAAGCTAAAACAGATATTTAATAACCCTTAATAAGCATTCAGACATAAGAATAAGCAACTAGAATAAACTACAATGGCAAATAAGCTAAAAAGCTACAACTGACTACACTATTGAAAATACCTTGAAAAGAAAATAAGCTAAATAAGCTTTACTCCTAAAGACAGATAAAGGAAAATGGTTTAAATATTATTCTACAAAAGCTAAGGAAATTTTAAAATAAATCAAAAATAATAAGCTGATAAGCTAAAATGAACTACCAGTACTAACAGTTTTAACTAGCAGTACTAACTTGGAGTTAGTACTGGTAGCTTTAAGTTAGTACTGTTAGTTCTAAAATCCCAAAAATGAACTAGCAGTACTAACTATGGGTTAGTACTGTTAGTTCAAAATACCCCTTAAAGTTTTCACAAATCATTTTTTTTTTCTTTCTTATTATTAAGCTGATTTGGTCCTTAATTATTAAAAACAGATTGTTAAATAACAAAATAGAATACTTATAAACAGGTTTTAGTCAAGAAATAGATACTAAGCAGTTCTACAGTAATAGAAACAGAAAAGAGAAACTTAGAACACCCTTGCTCATAAACAGGGACTAAAAACAAAAGGGAATCTACAAGCTTAGCTTTCATTAAAACAAGCTAGTGAGGTCCATAAAGCCCATCCGAAACTGGATAATCATCCATAACATAAGCTGTGGTATATTTGAGAGTGATATTTGTGATTTTCTCTTAACTACTTAACTTTTTATTTTTACTTGATGAAAACAGCTTATAAGTAAGCTGTGGTGAGAGCTTTTACAGAACAATATGATTAAGAAACTTAACACTAGTATTGTAATTTGTACTTAAAAAAACTCAAATTTGCATGTAAAAACTTGCATAATGTTTACATAGCTGAAAGAAAAAAGTGTATTATGACTTTAAAAACTGTAATTAAACTTAAGGATTTTTATAAAATTAACTTGTTTACTATGATTCACTATGATCCGGCTCAAAGGGCTTACCAAAAGCTCTATTTTTAGCCGAAAGTCTTCATCTCTTGGACTTCTTGCAGTTGGGTTTCTTTTGGATAGCTTAAACCAACGTGTGGCTTTTTGTGGAGGGAATTCTACAAACATATCCCTGCCTTTTATTTCATTGTAGCTTTTTGGAGGCAATCTCAGCCATCGAAATGCTTTGGGAATGGAGAGGGATTGCCAACATGGCATTTATACAGCTGGGGGGGGGGGGGTTAGTAGGGTGGATGAAATGATTTTGGCTAGGGTGTCGAGTGGTTTTGCAGGGGAGAAGTATGGGGCGACATACAAGTTGTACCTGGGTTTGTTGGGCGGGAAAGAAGGCTTTATGGGAAGGTAGGCAGTTTTGTCCCCTCAAGTTATATAACTTGAATGTAATCTCTGCCCGGTTGGCAGTTATAGTCCCTCATCTTGTTATTTTAGTAATACAACTTGAGGTTTGGCAGTTTTAGCCCCTCAAGTTGTAGTTTCTTCATTTGGCTTGACTTTTGACTTTGCCCTTTCCACCCTGTGCTTGGATTTGTTTGTTTTTGGCTTTCTTTTTGTTCCTTTTCTTGAAATATCCGTTTCCTGTACCAATCACAAATGCAAAACATTACAAAATACAATGTTATTTTTGGTACGTTTTTTAGTCGTTAAGTCCGTTTCAAATGGTAAAATGGTATGTGTAGTTATGCACATTACCAAAATCCCCCATACTAAGGTATTGCCGTGTCTCCTCACGCTAAGTGTTATAAGTAAAACACTCAAGAAACCAAGAATCTAATCCAACCCCCTCGACTAATTACCTCAAAAAGTAGCAAAGTGTTCGTCAAGGAGAACTAAAGAATCAATAGCTTCGACAAGTCCTGTTTTCACCAAAAAAAATTATATGTACACTAACTATCCCTAATATTTTTAGATGTTCCTTTTTCTTTTTTGACTGCCTGTTTGACTTCCTTTATTTTATAAACACTGGGATCATAGAATGAGAAGCGTTCATAGAATAATCCACGGATGTCCTGACGGATAAATTCATCGTCCCCGATTTTTCACTAGATCCAAACCAAGCAATTAAACAAGATCATTTGTCAATATAAGTATGACTTGTGAAATTTTAACTCCCAACATGGATATATGATTTAAATGTGTGTACTCATATCAACTCAACCATAGATCAACTTATTTCCATAGTCGTAATTCAAGATGAATCAAGACTCAAAGCAACAACTTATTAGGCCCTTGTAACTTGATTTTAAAGAACGAAATTTTAACTGTAGAACTTTTTTTTTGCAACATCTTTATCATCATAATCATAAGTTCTTAAAGCTAGGA
>BQNB010099714.1:0-24865 GCA_026074375.1 Tanacetum coccineum | reverse complement strand
CACAAACCTCAAACTTTTTTCATTAACTTTAAAACTTTTACAAAGGAAAGAAAATACAAAGCATAAATTCTAAAAACTTAAGTAAAATTACACGAAAAAGAGAGAGGGTTCTTCAAGGGATAAGCCCTTTATTTATTGGCTGGATAGATGCTTCTAGGTCTTTAGCTGGTTCTCTTGTGTGAGAGGATTGGGAGCTTCAATCTTGTCCTTCTATCCTCACTTGTGCTTCCTTAAATCCATCACAACCCTTGATTGTGTCCACGCAATCATTCCTTAATGATTGCCTTGGATTGCCAACGTGTCAGAGCCCAAAGACGTCATCCCTTGCATCATTCTTGGCTTCTAAAAGGGGTTTTAAGTGGGCTTAACCACGGGGTAAGTGTAATTTTGGAGGTGGGAGGTGAATAGTAACAATGGAGGTGGGAGCGGGAAAATGGGTTGTTCTGTTTGTTTGATTAGTGCAGGGTAGAGGTTTAGGGTAATGGCAAGAGTAGTCCCTCAAGGTGTATAAGTGTATAGCATCCATCGTCCTTTAGTTTTGCAAATTTGGCCCTTTTGGTTTGTTGATGAGTAAAGGTTATAACGGTTGAGGAAAACCGGGGTGTTAAGAGGGGTATGGGATTGGGCTTGTGTTGGGCCGGGTGATAATAAAATGAGTTGGCCTTTTTATTAAGGTTTAAAGTTTATAAAATATAAGTGGGCTGACCCGGGCCCACTAGGTGGGTACGGGTGGGCCCACTTTTGGCAATTTATGTTTTCGGGTTCGGTTTTCGATGCTCTTTCCAATGCCTCATCCCAGGGTTGACTTTGACTTTATGACTTTTGTTGACTTTAACTTTGTCTTTTTGATTTCTCACGGTCTTTCCGTTCTCGTGCTCGGTTTTGTCGTTTTGGCTTTTATTTTTGTCTTTTTCTTGAATATCCGTTACCTGCATAATACAAATGCAAAACATACAAATACAATGTATTTTTTGTATATTTTTAGTCATTTAAGTCCGGTTTTAGTGGTCAAATGTATGTGTAATTTTTTTTTTTTGAACAGCGAAAAAGGTATTTGTAATTAAACACATACCAGTCAACTAGCTCGGTGAGTTTGGAGGTGTTTGTGCCTTATGGTGAGAAACTCACCTTAGGTGAGTTTTATTTTTGTGGGCCTTCTCTCATTTTAATTAATGTATTTTATTTGGTTGTGTGTGTGTGAGTATTTAATGGGGTATATTTTATATAAAGTGGGTATTTTAATGAAAGATGAATTTTAGTTGTAAGGTGAGTTCTTATTACGGTTGAAAAGTGAGTTGAGGTGAGTTTTAAAATTGGAAAGAGAAAGATGATGTAGCGTTGACGTGTCAGATGAGTTTGGTATGCTTATACCATCCAGCCTGAGAAGAAAGGGTGGAGAATAATGTAAAAATTACCTTTAAAAAAATAAATAAAAGCAATCGTTGGTGAAGCCGTCATTCGAGCAACCGCAAGTCGGTCAAAGCAATCTTGTTTTTGTAAGTAATCTAAGGGTGGAGATTTTGTAAGTAATCTTGTTCATTAGACAAACAAAAGCCTTTACTTGTATGAGACACGTGTCAAAAAAGAGATGAAGTCGGTATGTCGCACGATCGAGCATGACTATTTTAAAAAACAAGCTTTTTTAACCTGATATGAAAAAGGAGGCCCGATCAGTCCAATTTGAAAATTTCCTCATAAAAGAATGGATTAAACACCCTTGGTGATGGACTGATGGTTGAAGCACCCGTTGCTGTCAATGACATTTGGTTGGCAATGCTTTATGTATTCTTTTATGAGGAAATTTCATAAACAAAAATCTTTAGTGTTACATGTAATGTATGATCGTTGCTATATAGAATTATGATGGCTACCAGAGTATAGTCTAGTCTATCAGACCAAAAATCAATTTTTTCACGCTTAATATAGAATTATGATGGACGGGTCTTGGATCGTTAACCAAGAACGATCATAAACATTCATGAATGGATGGAATTTTTGTTCATTTTCGTTTATTTACCTAAAGAACAAAAAATTTTGTGTATGCTCATTAATTTGTTAAATAAACAATGTAAATGAATTTTTTACCGAATAGTTGATGTACTCTTTCACCGAACAAAGAGTGATTCTGATTAGAGGTGGCAAATTGGTCAGGTTTCGGGTGGCGGGTTGACAGGTTGACGGGTCAAAAAACCTCAACCCCAAACCCGGAACAATTTAAAAGAATCATGGTCAGCTATGTAACCTAACCTGTTTACACATAACCCTAACTGAACCCATTTAACCCGTATATAATATGGGTTGGGCGGGTTAATAGGTTACACCCATGTTTAATAAGTTAAACGGGTTGAATAGGTTAAACGGGTTTTCGGTTGTCCCATTTAACCCGTTTTATATACAAAAGTTGGCACATTACACGAGTTAAACACGTTGAATGGGTTTATAGGTCGACCAGTATAACTCATTTAACCCATATAATAAAATATAAATAATTTTAAACTTAAAAAAAATCTTAAACGGGTTGGCGGGTCGACCCGCTTAATTTATTCTCAACCCGAACCTAACCTGTTTAATAAACAGGTTAGATATGTCGACCCAAACCTGACCCAAATATATTTAGGCTCAACCCGAACCTGTTAACTTTCGTGTCAGTTTCAGGTCGGGTTTCGTGTCAGGTCAGAAATTGCCACCCCTAATTCTGATTGTTTGGACTTTGGACCATTATCCTATATGTACACAATAACAAGATATAAATGAAAACAAATGCAGAACATAAATATATACACACAAAGAAAATACATTGTAATTGTAATTCTTGTACAACTATCCTTCAGTCTCAGCCCAAACATTCTCAAACTTTTTTATTAGGTTCTATATATAATGGCATCTGACTAAGGTCCCATACGTACGATGTTATGATTGAAACTAAGTACCGCAAAAAAACTGTACTATGGATAGACCATGTAATTGTGCATCCACTGTGATGTTTTTTTACGACTTGAACAGAATCAGATGCCAAATTACACTCTACATTGATGTTGAGTATCTAACCTCCGAGTGAATCAACCATATATGGAGCTAATCAGTCATGGTTATTCATAAGACAAATTGCCACTTTCGAAGTGTCCGCTGTCTGATGTGGATTCCTTTAAATGTAAATGAATTTTTTACCGAATAGTTGATGTACTCTTTCACCGAACAAAGAGTGATTCTGATTAGAGATGGCAATTCGGGTCAGGTTCGGGTTGGCGGGTTCGGGTTGACAGGTTGACGGGTCAAAAAACCTCAACCCAAACCCGACCAATTTAAATAATCAGGTCAGCTATGTCAACCCTAACCTGTTTACACATAACCCAAACCTGACCCATTTAACCCGTATATATATTCGGGTTGGCGGGTTAAATAGGTTACACAGGTTTAATAAGTTAAACGGGTTGAATAGGTTAAACGGGTTTTCGGTTGTCCCATTTAACCCGTTTTATATACAAAAGTTGACACATTACACGAGTTAAACACGTTGAATGGGTTTATACGTCGACCAGTTTAACTCATTTAACCCATTTAATAAAATATAAATAATTTTAAACTTAAAAAAAATCTTAAACGGGTTGGCGGGTCGACCCGCTTAATTTATTCTCAACCCGAACCTAACCTGTTTAATAAACAGGTTAGATATGTCGACCCAAACCTAACCCAAATATATTTAGGCTCAACCCGAACCTGTTAACTTTCGTGTCAGTTTCAGGTCGGGTTTCGTGTCGGGTCAGAAATTGCCACCCCTAATTCTGATTGTTTGGACTTTGGACCATTATCCTATATGTACACAATAACAAGATATAAATGAAAACAAATGCAGAACATAAATATATACACACAAAGAAAATACATTGTAATTGTAATTCTTGTACAACTATCCTTCAGTCTCAGCCCAAACATTCTCAAACTTTTTTATTAGGTTCTATATATAATGGCATCTGACTAAGGTCCCATACGTACACTGTATATAAAACCTAAGTACCAAAACTGTACCTATGGATAGACCATGTTAACAGAATCAGATGCCAAATTACACTCTACATTGATGTTGAGTATCTAACCTCCGAGTGAATCAACCATATATGGAGCTAATCAGTCATGGTTATTCATAAGACAAATTGCCACTTCGAATGTCACGCTGCTGATTGCTGATTCCTTTACCCAAACGTGAGTTGGATGAACCAAAATCTGTTGGTTTTCCACCATAAGGTGATGAAAGCTTGGGTGAAAGCCACTTCTTGACAACAACCCCGTTAATTCGGATTTTTCCAAATGACTCATTTCCTATGTATGATATCCTTAACCTTCTCAATAATGCGGAAAAACCCTGGGTAACTCTGTTCATAGTAAACAGTGTGATTAACATGCGATATGTTTTTCCAAAAAATGATAATAACAGAAGAAACAACTTTCCTAAAACGAGAAGGGACTCACCTTCCTGCAACATTAATTGTTTTATCACCCATGGGAGCCTTAATTTGTGTCTTTGCTACAGGCAACAAGATGCTAATGTTGGGCAGTTTCACACCTGAAAACATAGTTTCACACAGGATGTATTAAAAATTGTAGTTATGATTCACTTATATCACTTGTTTCTAATCTTCAGAAAGTTAATAAATATGAATAAAAGCAAGGAGCCATTACCAGCAGCTAGCCGATGCCTAAGACCCTTCAAGACTGTCAAGAAGTAAACCTGGAGAGTTTTTATACAACCAAATACAATTGAGCATGGCCTGATGAACAAAGTTTACAGAAAAATATCGACATGTATATACATTTTTTACTCTACCTTATGGAACTTGAAATACGGATTACTATTAAAGTTATTCTGAAGCAGAAAAATTACAACCATACAAATAAAAAAACTAGAGACTCACCTCAGCTGTATATAACGGTAATTTAGTCACATCCACGACTATCGGACTTTCTTTTAATGATACACCGGGAACTATTCCAAGTGAAGCGGCTTCCTGAAGTGTGAAAGGATATGTGAGAGACATAATAAAATAGAACCAGAAAAGAGAAGGGACAAAATGGTAGCAAACCTCAAGCAAGGAAAAAGCGCGAGGATCATATTCCCCGAAACCATTAATTAGAGAGCAGAGATTTGACCCTTTAGATGTTTCTGCGATTATTCCCAGATTTTCAATCAGTCTGGCTTTTAAGGATGAATCTTGAGGCAGCCGTAGACATCCCAATACTTTTGAAAGTTCTTCAATTGATGGAACAGCACCAGCATTAACTGTTTCTCTATATACCATCAACACCAATGTCGTCCTGCAAATGATCGGAAAGAACTAAAGCTGAGTAGTTTGTACATGGAATAGTTACATAAATCATCCATTGACTATTAGCCGATCTCCTTCATAGCCCCTAATGTTTTAAAACTAACAAAGTACCCCTAAATACTTTTAACCATCTCCAAGGTGGCCTAGTGGTACGGTGGCCCGAAGGTCTCAAACGAAACCGGGTTTGAGCCTCGGTGGGTAAACATTTTTAGATAGCCAGGGAAGAGTTCGGAAACAGCCACGGGAATACCGGTTAGGCTGCGCACGTCAGAGCCAAAAAAGGCTCGAGTTTCTACGGGTAGCCTGAACAAGGACCCCTATCCATTTATCCGTTTTCAACTTATCCCCTTGACCACCTTCACCAACAGACATTTACCACTTACCAAAAGCATTTCACATGTCACAACTTTAGCGGTGCATTGCCCATTCGGTACATCTTACACCATGTCCAATATTTTAAACCTCGTTACTATGTAAAACTCCTATACGCCTCTGAAGTCTTAAGTCTAAACTACCACAAACTTGAAGCAATTTAGATGGTCAACTGGCAACCTTACTTTGCAGGATATGCCTTGTAGAATATGCTGAGAATGATTGATGTAAAATATGCTCCTTTTTCCAAGCAGGAAGTAGTTCATAGAATTTTCTATTTTGGTAGAAATAAATTAATATCTAGATCAATATTATAGTATTTTAAAAGAGGTTTACCATTCGCTGTTTATTAGTAACCGTCCTGAGTCAAAAGACAGAATTGGCTCACCAACCATACAAGCTTTCTCAAATCTCCGATAGCACAAAGCTTCAAGATCAAATAATGGAGGGGATTAATTGAAGACCCAAATGATTTATCTTGCTGACAAACAAAATTATATAGTAATAACTACTTAAAATATTAGGACAAACAATAACTATGTAATGCAAGAACAATAAATGAAATAAATAACACAGGCTTACCAATCAAACATCTGCACATTACAAGATTTGGGGAAACGCCATCCTTTTTTGCTTGAGAAAGGAGCATAAGACCAATTTCAAGATCATCCTTTCTGCATCAACAATCACAATATTCAGATATATTGATTCATGAAAATATAATGAAGAATAAATCTTGTAGTCTTTTAGCAATTACTTTTCACTTGCCACCAATAAAATGGAGTATGTGATGGAGTTTGGGCGTAAGCCTAACTTTTTCATATCAGACATAATTTCGACAGCCTTTGACAGTTCATCCCCATCACCTGAAGCGGGAAATTTTACAGATTTATCAATACGTAACTTGCTATAATAATCCTCTACAGTGATTTGTAAAATGATACATTTAGAAGATAGTAACATGAAACCATACAAGCACTATGAGGGTGATTCTGAAAATTTTGTAAACGACTGGAAAAATATGTATAAGGATCCCTTTATGAACAAAAAAGTTACTTCTGTAGATGTCACATGAAGCAAATTGCCTCTTTGAGGGATCAATGAGTACCCATGCAAAAATTGAAAGAAGACTCGGTGCTCACCAACCTTTAACTGAACTTCTTTGGAAATTGTATTAAATGTGGCAAATGATGGCATTTAGAATCCCATCCATTTCCATTTTCAAATATAAAATACACAAATGTAGGCAGTTGCTGCTTATACAAACCTTTAAATCCTACCAAGGGGTGTTGCTAACTCATTAAAGAAAGTTGGAAAATAGAAAGAAATAAATTATACTTATTAAGACGTTTTATATAAAAAAAATTAAAACAAATAAGGAACAATGAGCACGCATTAAAAGTTATATACAGAAAGAGAGCAGACGGCATTGAGAAAGGTCGAATTTGATTGATGTGGGGGGAAGAAGAGGGTGATTTGTGGGCTAGTGATGGATTCTAAAAGTGGGCAAGATGAGGAAATGTTAATACTAGGAAAGGAGTTCTATTATTTAGAATGGATCAACCAAAATAGATCATAGATCAATCCAAGTATTGAGTGGCTTAGATGGTCGATGTATTGGATCGGCTATTGGATCAGTGGATCATGTTATATAATATGTGATCACATAAATGGTCAATCCAAATCAGATATAGAACCAGACAATGTCCATTTATAGGCCTAGCTGCAAATTTATTAACCACCAAAAGATAATAATAAATGTGGGAACTAGGCGAGCAAACTACACTTACATAAGGCAGTAATTAACGCATTCATCATCGACACTGCTGGTTTCATCCTCATCTTTATGACATATTCATATAATTCCAGTGCCTTCTTCCAGTTTTTTGCCTGGGCATGTGAAAGGGCAATTATTTCAACACTTTTAGACAAAAAAATTTCGGAATCAGCATGAATAAACTAACAATTTGTTTACTGTGAACTGAATCTGCCCAAACCAAAACAATTTCTCGTAACTGTCCTTTTTTTCCTTTCAAATTTCATTACATTGATTACAAAGTATAATCAACAACCTATGATAGTATCCAGGAATTAAAGACGCGCAGAAATAAGTGTCACTTTGTTTCCGAGTTTTTATTTGGAGAGAAAAGAAAAGTGGAGAGGACATGAAAAAATATTCATGTTCTCAAGTTTTTCTTCCCAAATTGGGATGATTTGGAGGGAAGATGTTTTTTGTGCATAATTTGGTTCCATCCCCTTTCTTTTCTTTCCGACTTGGGAACACAAAACTAAAAACCAATTTTTTTCCCTCTCTTCTTTTCTCTCATTTTTACCCTCTTCATTTCTCTTCTTTCCACTTTACACTCGGGAATAGTAACTGTTTATTAGGCAAATATTGTGAAAATCAGATAATATAAGGTCAAAGGAATCATATGAATGATAGTAATTCATACGATCAAACATACATTGCTACAAGCTCCCATCAGCGAGCTATATGAAATGATTCCCACATCTATCCCCTTATTCCTGGCTTCTTGTAGAATTTCAAATGAAGCATCCAGCTTCCCAGCATGCCCAGCCACATCTATTAATGCACTAAAAAACATCTGCAAGATAATGAAAATTTTCTGTTCATATATTTATACAAGAAAACAAGAATGAAGATTTCAATGTTGCACAGAAGTTGCGCAAACTAAAGCAAAATAATGATATCAAGAGCACCTAATACATAATATGCTTTCACTCTCACAGTTATAGATATTTGGTACACAATTTAAAGGAGATGTGGTGTAAACTTCTTAAGAAAGGTATATACCTCATCAGGGAGAATCCCGTCTTTTGTCATATCATCAAACACACTGCATGCAAACTCCCAATCGCCATTACCACTGCAACTATTAACAGCAATGGTGTAAACTTCAGGAGTGCCCTTGATTTTGAATTTTTTAATCATACCATATATCTCTCTCGCCCGTTCAACCTAAAAGAAATGCTTCAGTCCATGTAAAACGGAACAAATCACTACAGAAAATAGCTGAAAGATACGCAAAAGAAGAAACTGAATCGTCTTACCTGACCAGCATTCATACATGCTTTCATCAAGGCTCCAACTGTGATATGATCTGGGTCTATAGGATGTGTTTCAGAGTTCATTTCTGATAATACATCAAATGCTCGATCAACTGCCCCTGATTGACCACATGCACTGATAAGCGCGTTAAACACAACTCGGTCTGGCTTCACATTCTACTGCATGCATGTATAAACCAACTATATAAGTACAATAAAAGGAAATTACTCAGGCTGACAACTGGAAGTAGTTACGATTTTCTTATAAAAAGGGAAACTTTTGGTTAAAGGGAAAATGTTTCATTTACATACCTTTGACCTCATAATACCATAAGCACCAAATGCCTTCGCAACTTGCCCAGCTTTGGCGCAACCATCAATAAGTGCACCATATGTGTGAACATTTGGCTCCACTCCAGCGTTGACCATTTCATGGAAAACCTATAACCATGTAACAATATATGTAACTAGGTCTAGCATATATATAATTAAATATACATGTGTGAACAATATACGAGCTGAAGTCCAATAGTACTTTTTGCATACAGGAAACAATGATGTGGATATGGCCTAAAGTTGCTCATGTTTTGTACATACTACATAGATTGGTAATCATGCAGGTGAGGTTTACAGGTCTTCAACGAATAATAAATGAATAAATAATACAGCACAGAAATATATTTATACAAATCAATGCAATGTATCTGAATCCCACCAATTTCATCTTCATTCTTGAGACCGACAATACTCTAAGTACCAAGGTGAAAGAAACAGGGAGGGAGAAGAAAAGAGAGTATACCTTAAACATTGTATCAACCTTTTTACTCCTAGCACAGGTTGAGATAAGAGTAGTGTATAATTTACAATCAGCTCTTAATCCAGCTTTCTTGACGAGTTTAAAAACCTCAAAAGCTCCTAAATACAAGATATTATGAAAACAGAATAATGATAGTAAAAATAGACAAGCTAAACTTATATCCAATTCAATCTATGTACCACTGTAAAAATAAATAATAGATTAAAATAAATATTACCATCTAAATCTTCAGAGCATGAACAAACAGACATAAGCGTATTAAATGTGCTTAAGGTCGGTTTTGGAACAAGAGTGACAAACCGAAAAGCTTCCTTCACGGCTTTCTGACTTTTACACACGCTAAGGAACCCCATATGATAAACCTAGAACCATGATGTTTGTAGCATTAGTAAATATACATAAATCAAACAAATAAAAAGTGGTACCAAACTAGGCTATAAATGAAACTAATATGATGACCATTTAATCAAGGGTTACAAAGAGGCAGCCTTACATTATTCATGTCTAACAAACCTTTTCTGTCCAGATATTCAAGCTTTTTTAAGCTTTCAGTTAACCTACAACAGAAAAATGAGCTGTACATGAGTATAAGCTTCTTCAGGAAATTATTTGAAAAGGTGGCAACATCAAAGCTACTACTGAAGTATAAACATATTGACAAAAAGTGGAAATGAGGAATTATAGTATATTTTCTGAAAACTCATGTATTACCTTCCCTCTTTAAGAAAGCGATGGTAAGCACGAAGTTGCTGTGAAGCATACTCTTTTGCGTTTTTTTCTTTCTTTTCTTGTGATATCGGGATCAAACCTTTCAGGTCCTTCTTGGTCAGCATAGATTTTTCTTTGTCACTAGAAGACACACCTTTCTTCCAAAACTCTCCCTTTCCATTAAGAGGGCCACTTTCAGATTTTCCATTAGGTAACGTCGCCTTAAACTTTTCTGGAAAATAAATTCAATTTTTATGTCAATTTAGAGTAACCGAGAACAGAGAGAAAAATTGGGAATAATCGAGGCCCTTAAATTATACCAGCTAAAAAAGTACAAATATAATTGCTAAGCATAACCTGCAGCATGAAGAAATTCCTTTGCAGAAAACCTCTCGGTTTGAAATACGAAACTACTCGTTGAAGAAGAAAATCCATTATTCCCGAAAGAGGAAAGCTCAGGCATTACTTTTGTACAACCAAGATTTTCCATGGAACTCACTACATATTGATTGGTCTCATAAAATGAGTGTAACCCGTTGTGGGTGTATTTCATAGGTGTAAAACTGTACCTATTAACATCACGTTCTTTAGTAAGCACATAGTTTTTCTCTTCAACGGCATTTCCTTCTGCCACCATACTATTTACAGGAACAGCCGCAGCAACCAACTCAGTTTCCACAAGTAGCTTAGGAAAATCAGAATCACCCTCTTTTTTATGTTTTTCAATGGGCGGAACACAAAGCACATTGCCTGATTCTAGAAGCACACTAAGTGATTCTTGAGAGGACAGTTCCATTACTTTAGGAGATTCCTCAAAAGATGATTTGATCGTAACAAAATCTTTTTGAACAGAGGAGTTAACATCAGTGGACGCTGAAGATTCTATGACCGTAGAACCATTGATATGTGAACCAGCAGAGACTAATGTGCCATTTGTTACTGGTTCTTCATGCAACATAACAGTTTGGTTGTGCTGCACATGTGTTGGTTCATCAGGAATATCATGGCTCAAGTCTTTAACTCCCCCTACATCAGAGTTCTCACCTTGGAGATCATCATTTGATGAGTGTTGACCATTGACGGTATGATTTAGTATAGTTGAGTGATGCTGAGATTCCCTATGAGCATTTGGCTTGGATATCTACAGAAATAGAGGAATAGTTAGAAACTTGCATTATGTGTATTTGCAGTTAAAAGATATTCATTTAATTTATACCACTTCATGTTCTACTTATATAAAAGACATATTAGGAAACAGAGATAAAAATACTTGTTCCTTTTCCTTCCATTTGTTGGCTTAGAATGGGTCCTACTTTCTATTAACTGCTACAAAGAGCAACTAAGAATATTATTATAAACTTCTAATATAAAAGGACATCAAAACTCTAATTTGACCAAGGTTGCAAAAATCGTTAGGCGCTAGCTGGGCGGCCGGGTACCGCCTAGCGATTAATCGGTTAGGCGGGGATTAATCGGGGATTAATCATATTGGAATTTTTATATATAAAATTATAAAATTTTGAAAATATATGTCTGAATTGCCCGATTTAGCCAATTTTTGTCAGAGTTAGCCAATTTATCCCTGATTTGGCCGATTTCTATCCGTAACAGAGTTGACCGATTTAGCCGATTTATGCCCGATTTGCCCGATTTTTATCCGATTAATCGGTATGTTGACCGATTTCTGACCAAACCGATTAATAAGGCCGATTAGTGAAAATCAAGGCGGTTAATCCCCGCCTAGCGCCTAGGCGCCGATTAATCAGCCGCCTAGGCCGATTTTTGCAACACTGGTTAAAATATATATATTTTAACTACAAAAATATTTTTGATAAATAGTGAAATATTAGTTTTGTAAATAAAATAATTTATATATTTATTTGATCGTAACAAAATCTTTTTGAACAGAGGAGTTAACATCAGTGGACGCTGAAGATTCTATGACCGTAGAACCATTCATATGTGAACCAGCAGAGACTAATGTGCCATTTGTTACTGGTTCTTCATGCAACATAACAGTTTGGTTGTGCTGCACATAGTGTGTTGGTTTCAACAGGAATATCATGGCTCAATGTCTTTAAAACTCCCCTACCTCAGAGTTCTACCCTTGGAGGATCTCATTTTGATGTAGTGGTTGACCTTTGTCGTAGGATTTTAGTATAGTTGAGTGATGCTGAGATTCCCTATGAGCATTTGGCTTGGATATCCACAGAAATAGAGGAATAGTTAGAAACTTGCATTATGTGTATTTGCAGTTAAAAGATATTCATTTAATTTATACCACTTCATGTTCTACTTATATAAAAGACATATTAGGAACAGGATAAAAATTACTGTTCCGTTTCCTTTCATTTGTTGGCTTAGAAATAGGGTCCTATCGCTTTTATTAACTGCTACAAAGAGCAACTAAGAATATTATTATAAACTTCTAATACAAAAGGACATCAAAACTCTAATTTGACCAAGGTTGCAAAAATCGCTAGGCGCTAGCTGGGCGGCCGGGTACCGCCTAGCGATTAATCGGTTAGGCGGGGATTTAGCCAATTTATCCCTGATTTGGCCGATTTCTATCCGTAACAGAGTTGACCGATTTATGCCCGATTTGCCTGATTTTTATCCGATTAATCTGTATGTTGACCGATTTCTGACCAAACCGATTAATAAGGCCGATTAGTGAAAATCAAGGCGGTTAATCCCCGCCTAGGCCGATTTTTGCAACACTGAATTTGACAATAAGAAATAACCACTTAATTGAATGTGGGGCACGAGAAGGTCAAGCAATCACAATGCACTTCCAGATCAATGTCAGAGACTCAAAACAATAAATGTAAAAAGTAATTTTTCTTTAGAAAAAGAAAGTTTCCTTCTGCATTACATAATAACAGTAATTATGCAAAGACACAGAATTAGTAGATGAAACCACCACCAAATGGCCTAGTGGTTAGGCACTTGACTTCCTCACAAGAAGTCAAGGGTTCAAACTTTACTAGGTACACATTTAGGGGTGGCCAGGGAAAGGGTCGAAAACGCCACCATATTATGCGTTTTTCCCCACATATTAAAAAACACCACCTTATTCATTTACAGTTTGAAAAGTAGTTTACTTCTCTTCATATAAAGAGACGAGTACACATTTAATTACACATCAATTTTTTTTGTATAACTACTAAATATGCGTGTGTGTGTGTGTGTGTTTGCGCGCGCACGTATGATGGGGCAATCAAATAAGCTGGCTGCAGCATAAGACTATAAACATGTTACATAGATTTCTTACTAGTAATCATGCCGTAATACTTCACTTTTTTAATTTATTGAATTAAATGATAATATAACCAGATAATGATAAAAATGTATTTCAAAACCACGGCCTAGTGGTAAAAGATATGATGTGGCCACGCCAACCTTCCCAACGACGGGAGGGCTTTACCCGGTAGTCTATGGTTACTCAAAATAAGTTGCAATTCTACAGAGTCAATTATACTTAACTATAGCAACAAATCTGTTTCATAACATCTAGCAGCAATTGTGAATATATGATTACCTTACTCGACTCGTGGTCACGTTTCCTATTATTGGTATAATTGAAATAAAAAACCGTAAGAGCCGAAACCGCAACAAACGAAACCACAACAACAAGCGTTTGCGGATCCAAAGCCGCACTTGTCCTAAACACAAACCTCCTCCTGTTCCTAACACTTTCATTTCTTAACCTCACACCGAACCCTAACAAACCGCATTTCCTCCGGCGAGACCTAAACTCCGGCCGCCGGAAACATATCGCCGGAGATATGCAAGAAGTGATAAACGGTGGTTGTTGTTGATGATGATGGTGATTAGGTTTTTGGATGAAGATTGAACTTGCATCCATTGGTTATGGATATGTGTTTGGTTATGGATAGAGTGAGTGTGAAGGAGATGATATGATATGAAAGTTGTTGGTTAATCCGTTAAGGTGTGATGACGTGTCATTGGTGGCTGTTATTTTGGAAACCCGCGCTATCAATCAGTTGTTATCTATGCTGGCCTACCAATGTACCATTACTAGTGAAATTTTAAGTTTTAACTTTACCTTGGGTTGAAATATAACTTTCTCTTTTGAAATGAGAAATTTGCAAAACTGTCACCAATGTTTGAAAATCCAAGTTGTTTTTTTTCCGACCCGGTTTAGTACCGATTCAACCGGTTAAACCGTCAAATCAAACCGGTTCTATTTGTGGAAACTAGAAAGGGCGGTTGAATAGTTTACCGATTAATTAGCGTTTTAAAATTTTACTTCTGAAATTTGTTAGATATGAGTATATGTTCAACCAACCAACAATATGAACCAACAATGTATGTATCTACTAGTTATAACTAAACAAACAATAAGAAAGAATCACAACAATATAAAGAGATGAGGAAAGGAACAATCAAACCAAGACACCAAGATTTATATTGGTTCGGCTACGAAGCTCCTCCTTCTTGGCCCTACTGCTTCACTCCCCCGGTATCTACACGAGATTTCAACTATTCAACACACCGCTTACGTTATTTTCCGACACTAAGCAAAAAGTCAAGTCCTAATCTAGCTAAACCAATCTATGTCACTTCACAATATACACGAATCACAAATCTACACTATCGGATTTATACACTATCCGATTTACACAATCACACAAGAAAATCAAGATAGAGATTTGGTTCTTAGAAGAAAGAAAGAGATATCACTAGACTCCAACAATTTCATTTTTGTGGCGGGATTATAGGGGCGTCGCGCGAGTAGTGGGATAGACTTTAGCGTGTTTGCAGGCGGGGATAGACAAGGCTATAGGGGGGAGGTGGATCGGGTATAAAGTGGAGACAAGGGAGAGGGGGAGGTGAGTTATAGTGAGGAGTCCAGCTATGGAGGAGACGGCGGGCGTGAGGGGGTGAATCATCTAGACGAGGGGGAGGTAGTTATACAGTATGTGTAGGTAAACGGGGGGGGGGGGCGGAGCTTGAGGCGATGTACACAGTAGAGCGGAACACATATAGACAAGGGTGATAATGGTGTGTATGTGGAGCGTGACGGGAGCAGATGACATGAGTGTGTTGTACGCTGAGGATCGAGGATCGTAGACAGGGGCTAATGCTGACACAATACTCCTCGTAGTTGGTGTTGTATATTAGTGAATGTTCGTCTATCTACTAAAAATAGTGTAGTTAGGAGAGAGTGATGCTGACAGCTGATAAATATAGAGCTTTTGGCGAAATCTGTTCGATAAATTAAGAATGGTATGGATCTCAAGAGGTAAAGGGTGATAGAGAGAAGTTGCGCACTGAGCGCAGGGCTACGGAGTTCCGGACGTATCGTAAGGGTGATCATCCTTAGTGTGATTGAGATAGATTGGAGGTGGAGTCGTAATAATGGAAGTGAGCAGGCAATGCACGCGGGGTGGAGAAGCGGTAGCACACTGGGACAGGAGGGTGAAGGACTTGATCACGAGTGGGGTCGTCTTTTGAAATGAGAAATTTGCAAAACTGTCACCAATGTTTGAAAATCCAAGTTGTTTTTTTTCCGACCCGGTTTAGTACCGGTTCAACCGGTTAAACCGTCAAATCAAACCGGTTCTATTTGTGGAAACTAGAAAGGGTGGTTGAATAGTTTACCGATTAATTAGCGTTTTAAAATTTTACTTCTGAAATTTGTTAGATCCGAGTATATGTTCAACCAACCAACAATATGAACCAACAATGTATGTATCTACTAGTTATAACTAAACAAACAATAAGAAAGAATCACAACAATATAAAGAGATGAGGAAATGAACAATTAAACCAAGACACCAAGATTTATATTGGTTCGGCTACGAAGCTCCTCTTCGCCCTACTCCACTCCCCCGAGTATCCTACTCGAGATTTCACTATGTCAACACATCGCTTACGTTGTTTTCCGACACTAAGCTAAATGTCGAGTCCTAATCTTAGCTAGAACCAATCTACCACTTCACAAGTAATACACAATCACAAGATCTACACTATCGGATTTATACACTATCCGATTTACACAATTACACAAGATAATCAAGATAGAGATTTGGTTCTTATAAGAAAGAAAGAGATATCACTAGACTACAACAATTCGTTTCTTGGCGAATACGAATATTCTTCTTTTGCACTTGATAGAGAGGAGAAGAGAGATGAGAAGAAGAGATTTGATCACTTGAAACAAGATCAAACAATGTTAGTGATCAAGAGATTTAAAGAGAGAAAAAAGGTTTTTAGAAAGAGAAAGTGGACTGAAAAAATTCGTGCAAAAATGTCTGTTTTTCAGCTGGGAATAATGCAGTATTTATATGCAGAAAAACCCAACGGTCACTGTTGGCAGTCCCGGCGGTCCTAGATATATCTGGGGGGCGCCCAGCCTATCAGGGGGCTGCCGTAGACTGATGCCCCCTTTTTGTCTTTTAGTGAGGAATGTTTTATCTGGTATAGAAGGTTCCATTTTAAGGGAAAGACCATATTTGAATTTTTATGTTTAAATAAAATATTTCTTTTATTGAAAAAGTATTTTATATATATATTTATTTTTGTAAAAATACTTTTGTGAAAATCTGATGGTTAAGAAAAAATATTTTCTTGATCACTAATTATGTTTAATGATTTGTTTATACATATCTTAAGTGATTTACATTTGAAATGAAAATTTACGATTAATAACTTATAAACGTTTATTTTTATCGCAAACATTTTTACATTTTGTTATCTTCAAAATATCGAGAGGTCAAAAAATATAAATAATGTTTTTAGACATTATTTGTATTAATAACCTCCCCCTTTTTGATGATGACAAAATATAAACTCATTTTATGTAAAAATAAAGTTTTCAAGTTATTAATGAGTTTTGATCAATTTATCCCCCTTTTTGTCGAAGTCAAAAAGGATGATCGTTGAATTGTAGAGAGAAAGAAATCGATGATGCCAAGACTGTCACACCCCGCCAAGGCGGAAACATAAGGCGTAACGCCAAGGGTATCATCACAACACAATGGTGTCAACAATAGAGGGAACTAAAATACATTAAACAAAGCTAAAATAGACACAAAGTGTCATGACAATACCAAACACAAGAAAAGGAGTCTTGTTTTGAGGTAAAAGAGTCACTCCAATACAAAGACATAACGAAATAATCCAAAACCTAAAACAATCCTAGAATCAATTCAAAACAAACACGAAATGAAAACTAGGGAAACTCCGCATGCAAGCCTACGGTCTCACTAGCCAATCTTCCTAACTTTACTTTCCTCATGATGCTCACCTGAAAATGATGCTTAAAACGTCAACAATAATGTTGGTGAGAGTCATAGGTTTTAGACACGCAATAATACTCAATTTTACTGTGATTATCAAAACAAAGCAGGACAATAATGAACTATCGTGAATCTATGCTAGCATGCAACCAAAATCAAATCAACATATCCACAAACTTAATTTTGCATTCGGGCTTAGAATAGCTGGCACTATAAGCAACCAATCTCACCATGAATGTATCATACAACATATCACATTCGGTAGGCGTACCCATCCGATCCCACTGAGTAGGCGTACTCATCTGATCCCAAAATCAATATCACAAATCTCACTGAGTAGGCGTACTCATCCGATCTCAAATAATACATGTATCACATAGTCATATAATAGTCATGTAATGTCCATACGAAATTTAAAACACATAATCACAGCAATATTCTTGAAATCTAGAAGATGCCACAAGCAAAAGATAGGTTGTTTATTATTTCAAGGAATTAAGCATTCAAGAGTGCTTAATTATGGTGAGGAGGTTGTTATTAAGGAGGGAAATTGAGTGAAAGGACCAATGATAAGAGATTTGATACGATTAAAGTCATCTCTCAATGTATCAAATAGGTTTCGGGCTTTCAAGCAACAATGACAAAACTCTGAATGAAAGTTTATTTGATCTAGGATAGCGGGAAAGATACGTGGTGAAGTAGGAGGTGAAGGATTAGTGGCTTCAATTGCTTGTTGGAGGTTTATGTCAATGAAATTTGATAGGTGATGAAGTTCATTTAGATCATGCACTGTTTGGTTTTGAGTTGAATTGTGTGGAGGTGAAGGTGATGACAAGGAACTTGTGGTGATGGGAGAGATAGGTGGAGGAGATGGTAGTGAGGAAGGAAGATTGTGACTTTGTCTTCAAGGTTCAAGAATAGCCCTTCGGTGTTTTTGTGAGTAGTCACGAGAGGATTTTCTAGAGGAGGACATGATAGTTATGAGGAGAAGTAAGGAATTTAGAAGAGAAGAAGTGGTTATGTGTGAAGAAGATGAGTGAGATGGTGTTATTAAATATGAAATTTTAGGTAAAACATAATGTTTGGAGAAGGAAGCATCTAAAAGGTGTTTGGTTTATTTTGGGAAAGAATAGCTGTGGCTAAAGTAGATAGGGACAAGAATGCTGAAAAATAAGAAACAAGAAGAATTTCATGACTCTTTCTGTTGGTGATCCCATAAACATGGGGCGGTCCCATATATATTAGGGAGCCGCCTAATGTTTTTGGGGACCGTTTTCTGGAGAGTTACGAAATTCTCCATATTTTCCTTGTTTTTCAGAATATCCAAAGGATAAGAAGGTTAGAGGGAAGGTTGTAGCATTTCCCATCTTTCATAATCACTATGCTAGCTAAAGAAGGAAAAGCATGCACTGAGGCTAGGTGGAAGCATATAAATCACATAAAAGTCCATGAAAAGTCATATAGCAAGCAACAACAATGATTAAGGGAAGTTATACATGTACTAAAATATATCATAATTATATCTAGTTTAATTCTACCGGCAAGATAGTCCTAACAAGTACTCGCGTTACGTTGCTATATCGAGTTTACGCGTGATGATTATGATGAGCACATCGAACATCTTCAGGAATTTCATCAGTTGAGGTATTATATAAAGGATTCATTGTTGTTGGATAGGAGATGAATTTATGATGATTTGGAGAAAATTTGGTTAGTTTGTCTAGAAATTTTGACAACAGTAAAAAAAGGTTCCGTTTTTATGGGGGGGGGGCCCAAAAAGGGGTGATGCCATTGGAACGATGTTTGAAGTCATTTATTCGATTTAGGATGAAATGAGAGATGTTGAAGGGTGTGGAGGAAGTAATGCAGAAGAGCATAGGCTTCACAAGCCGACAATAGATTTTTGTCACATCAAAACACAAAATCTTGACTAACATACCCAAAAGACAAACTTGTTAGGCCCATTACATAAGCATGACATAAACTCATTGCTTGCTCGAAGTTCTACTTAGGCTTCACGAACAACACCTTCCACTTCGTTCTTTGTTAGCATATCAAATCACACGAAAATAGAGATAAATCTAGAGAGAGAAAGAGTTAGAGAGAGAAAGAGTAAAAAGAAAAGTGGAAGGCTTTCATAGAAGAGAATAAATGAGAACCAACACCCTCTTAACATGCTAGGAGGGTGGTATTTATAGTACTAGATACATGGACTCCATATGGAGTCGTTTGGGCCTTAATGGGCCGAATAAAAGAAAACTAATGGGCTTTAGCCCGACACCTAGGCCCAATTAACTTAAATTAATTCCCGTAAACTACGTTTTTCTATACAAGGCTCGAGAATATATATATATATATATATATATATATATATATATATATATATATATAAACCATAAATACAAATAAATAAAAATGTAATACAATATATATAATAATAATGTGAAACCAATATATCACACATCTAAATAAAAAGTACACAAATAAATACAGTAATACAACATAAGTACATATTATTGTAATACAAATTTTATAGTATGTATAAGCATTATTAAAAACCTCTATATATATGTATAACATTCTATCTATATAGTAATATATTGTATATGTATACATATATATATATATATATACATATATATATATAATATATATGTATTATCTATATATAGTATATATTATATAGTATATATGATGTGGAGTGTGTATATATATAATATATATATATTATAATATATTAATATTAATGACACCACTTTACTAAAAACGAGGCTAACAATCTCCCCCTAAGAGATGGTCATTGCACTTATGGCTTCACTTCTTGTGACGTCTTGATCTTGGAGCCTTGTGTTCTTGGGAATTCTTTTGACGTTCCTTTTGCATGCTTGTGATCTTGGATCTTGATCTTTATCTTGATATCTTGTGACTTTAACTTGATATCTTGGTCTTTAACCTTTATAACATCTAGACTTTGAGATCTTTAAATCTTTATCCTGGAATCTTATGCCATCTTGCGATCTTGTGTCTCTACTCACATGCTCATTATCTTGAAAGCTTGCCAACAATCTCCCTCAACATTGATCTTTTTACTTGATCTGCTTGCCATATTATCATTGATGTTCTTTGAGGAAGTTCTTGTACACCAGAGCTCGCGGAAGACTTTGACACATGTACTTGAGCTTTCATCATGTATTTATCTTTGTTGATTGATCATGAGCATGTGGTAGTGAATCTTGACTCGTTATGGACTAGAAGCTGCTATCGTCGGGAAAACCTACATGTATAAGTTAGTGATAAACAACATATATGGACGAAAGTGTCTTTGTCACTTCGTCGAATACGGTTACAATAACCACGGTTCTCCGTTAATTGGTATAAATACTACCCGTGATCAGGTAGAATTCAAAAGAATCTCCTTGACAGGGTTTCGCAGCTGCACTAGCCATTCTCGTTACCTGAGTGTCTTAAAGCAGACAACACGGCAAGAGTGAATCAGATAGTTACTATCTTTCTGATTAAGTCGTCAATTCATTTACTGGACCAAAATCGATATCCAGTTGACACAAGCTTGATTCATATAGATTCTCGCAACTCACCTACCGCAGAACTGTTTGATGTTAACTTTGGAAGGATTTCCATCGTCATTGTGAATAATAAAGAGTATCACTCTGATGTTCTGGCAATTATCATGAGAATAATACGTAGGACTCTTGCATAAGTTGTGTTCTTGATAATGAACAACAATTGTATATTGGAATTTGTGTCCTATTGAGATTTTTGATTAATCTTGTTGGCTCTAGACTTTATAAGTGTACTTTTTTTATTTGGTGATCGAAAGCTGGAGCGGACTGCCACCTTTTCAATATCTACGATCTCAAAATGAGAAAGTTGATAAAAGCGTATTGTTCTCCATGAGAAATGAAACAAACTTATTTTGAGAGAAGCCTGAGTAGCTGGGATGGGTTGTGCATTGCATCACTGGGTCCATGATGACTTGTCTTCAATACTAGAATCATCTTAGTGATTACCGATAGATTATGCATTGACCCGGTTTCTGCCTAAGGTTGTATGGAGGGATTCTTTCTTTACACCCTTTATCCTTACAATTCTTTTTTCCTTCTTCAACCCCTTCAATGTTATTCCAACGCGTCCTTATTAACTCATGCCTTGGATAACATTTTTCTCAATCTCACTTTACTCTTTTTTTCAATCATACCTAAGGACTTCTACTTTATCTAATGGAGTGTCCCTGGGTAGATTCCTCCGGTTCTGGCTGGATCATGGAACAAAATACCTATTCTTAACCGCCTTATAACACCGTAAGAAACAACAGTTAGTCGGTCTTTGGTATTTCCATATAAGCCATAAAACCATTAAAAGGGCAATCAACGTGTTCGAGAAATCATTTATTACACATTAAGAGTTTTATATATCACCAAAAAGCTCCCCCTACACATATGCATCATATTATGAAAGAGTTTTGCACATGCGAGGACAGGAACACACTTATATTCAAAAGATCTTATCCGTTATTAAGCCGTATTGATCACATTTTAATCACTATTCTCCCCCTCAAAAATTGCATATGTGTTGACAATTTTTGACTTATCAAGTGAATTAAAATACAAGTTAATGTACGTTGATCCACTTGTAAACTAACTAATCAATAGGAGAACAGGAATGCATGCATAATGAACTAGTATCAAGCGGTTCATTTATTAGAAATTATACTCCCCCTCAATCAAATATTAGAGTGAAAACTTGGAGTGGGAGTTTGTTGAGCACACAATTTTGAAAGAATTTGAACATTTCTTTTTGAAAATATCTTGAAAAATTATGCTCAATAGGAAAATGATTTTTAATTTATCTTATGAAGTATTATTTCCTTAGTGCTTCTCTTGAGCATTCAAAACTTTGAATGTCTTTATGACTGTGCTCAAGACTGAGAAGATATGAACTTCCCGTTGTTTAAGATAAATGTACATAAATGGGCATTTTACTTTCTTTGAAGACCGAGTCCTAAGCTGACATTTACTTAGAATTCGTAGAGAAAAGTTTGAAGAGACATGTTTTGAAAACTTTTAGAAACTCTCGCTCGAACTTCATTTATACACCCGTGTCAATGTTAATCAACATTCCTAGGTACGTAAATATTATCGATTGTCGAGAGACATGTCGGAGAAGAATATTTTTGGTATTTTTGAATTTTTTTGATTTTGTATTTTGCTTTTATAGGTTTTATATTTTTGTATTTTGTTTTTCTGATAAATATATACAAAGAATTACTGTGATTTTGTTAGCCTCAAAATATTGAGTCGAACAATGAAGTTCGTTCATTAAGAATATTAGGTCTCGGTTATTATTAATATAAGTTGTAATAGGCTAGTTACGGGTATCGGGCTCGTTATTTAATCTAATTGTGTAAGCGTTATGGGCTTATGCCCACAAGACCCGAGCCCAACCCATGATTAAAAAACCTACGACCCAACAAAAGCCCATGATGGCCGGCCCATGGTTGTAGGTATAAATACCCCTCTCCAAGGATGGAAAGGGTGTTGATTCATTTGTAAGATTTCATTTTGTGTAATCAACCACTCTCTAAGTTCTCTCTACATTTCTTCACATCTCTTCCTTAATTTCTTGTTCATATTATGAAGTGTAAGTGATTTTTGGGTTCCGACATTTGGTATCACTCGCCACAGGTGGGTTTAGTGGTTTCGTTGTGGCAATTTTTCTATAGCTTATTTGAGCTTATTTACACACGTCATTTTTTTTCGTTTTCAAAATTTTTATTTCACTATTATAATTGATTATGGGCTGTTGACATACTCGATTACTTTGGGCTTTTCAGTTTTAAGATTTGTGACTTGATCAAACAGTTGTGTTTTTTTGTCATTTGGGCTTATTGGTCAAATAAGGGTGCGTCTTGGTTTGTCAAGACAAAAGTTCCGGGTTTCTACTTTCTTTTTTTTAACAAACGTTTTTGTTAGTTTTCAGTTTTGTTCCATAGCTTATTGTGGGTTAACAACAACTTTTCAAAGCTTATTTTTGTTCTTTTTTGTGGCTTATTTACTATCAAAGTTCTTATCTTAAAGCTTATTTAAGATTAAAGCTTGCTTATTTTCTTGGTGGTCCACGGTGAAAACAAAAAGAGACCAAGATCCACTATAATAGCAAAGAAGACAGTTGTACGTTTTGGTTTCTTGTGTAGGACACCAAACGAGTTCAGCCTTGTGGAACCGATCTAGACAACAACTAGAGACCACCGATCTAGTCTCAAGACAAGGAAACCGATCTAGTCATCTCTTAGAAGCAACCGAACTAGTTCATTTAGAAGCAACCGATCGAGTTAACCCTTGTGAACCGAACTAATTAAGCAATTCAACAAAACCTACACGTTTTAAGTAATTTTTGGTTTTACGGTTTCGAGTATCGGTTGACTACACGACTTATAACTTATACCATCGTGATCGTGACATATTTTCGATCAACGTGGTGTATTTACTTCTCACCGACGATAACCGAACGACTTTAAAAGATCAAATTTATAATCGTTCCATTTTTATAAACTTTCAAACGAAAAAAAAGGAGGGAAACTTTTGGTATTAATTAAACTTAATTCAAAAAGTGCACATGCAATCCTTCAAGTTCAAGTATAATTACACCATAAGTCCCTTGTTGCAATAACAACCTTTCTTGTTGAAAATAGATTGCACCGTTAGTCCTTAGTGCATCTAATTCAACCGTTAGTGCTCTAAAGTGAAACGTTCTTGCACCGATTGTCCTTATTTGAGTTTTAATCAACCGTTAATCACTTCAAGCTCAAAATTTGTGCACCGATCATCGTTTTAGCTCAACAATTCGTTAACGAAAGTTCACGTACTTTAACGACAACAACGATTTCAACATCAATTCATTTTTGTTTTACGGTTTCTTCTTGATTTTTTAAAAATCCCGCGAAAGATACAATTCTTTTCTCGGTTTTAATCAAAGATTTATAAATTCCCGTGAACGTTAATTGAATTCAATCCACAACAACAATCACTTTACCTGCTTAAGATCCTACAAATCATTTTCACTTCACAATTCACGGTAAAATGGAAACAAAAGATACTTTATCTTTGTGTTATAATTCGGAAGAACAACAAATGCAACAAATTCAAGACAAAGCAAAAAAGAACATGGTATCTTTTCAACAACTTCATTCACACCTCAAGCATCTTTTACACGACAACTTAAAAGGAACTCGAATCGAGTCTGGATTCAAACGTGCATTTGCGACACTCTTTGGTCAAGATATAGAGACTTTC
>BQNB010099713.1:0-24866 GCA_026074375.1 Tanacetum coccineum | reverse complement strand
ATAATTGTAAGAGATTGTGGATTTTAATTGCTATTTGGGACATCACTCGAGTTGTTCGGGGTTGATGGTCTTCATAGCACTTGGAGTTTATGTAATGTAGTTTTCTCTATTTTGTACCTTGTGTTATGAATGATCATTATGTTGCATTCCCGAGTTTCCGCTTTTGTCGGGGTGTGACACACGGCTTGCAAGCAATGCAACAAAAAAGTGGATATTCTCCTCGTCAAAATTGACCACCAGTTTATGTTTGTGAAGAGCATGGAAATGTACAACCTGCATCTAGGTAACCATCCCATTTTGTTATAATGTTACATGTTTAATAAAATTTGAACCTACTTTTATTAACTATATGACATATCAAAACTTTTATACCTTTTAGGTTTAAGGTTATTCTAAGAGTCATTGACGAGTCTGGTTCTGCACCGTTGTTGTTTTTCAACAACAATTTTGTCAAACTTTCTGGACGTACGGCCTGGGAAATAATTGAGAAATATAACATGGACCCAGATGACTATTGGCCTGAAGAAGAGTTGGATCATATTATAGGAAAGAAATGTCTTTTTAAGCTATTCTATTCGGAATACAATGTGACAAAGAATAATCACACTTATCGTTGTGATTCCTTTTCCGAAGATGTGGAATTAATAAATCACTTCAAGAAGAACTTCATAGATACTGAATCAGATGATGAGGTATGACACTATATTTTTATGCTAAATTTACTCTAAATCAACGAATGCAGTCTATGTAACTGCATCATTTTTGTTATCATCAGGATTCAAGTGATGAGTTGGGACAATCTTATTCTAAGAAAAACAAGGCCATCATAGAGGACTCGAGTGATGAAGATGATACTGATATGCATACAGCTTCTAAGACAAACAACAAGAAGGCCATCATAGAGGACACAAGTGATGAAGATGATACTGATATTCATACAGCTTCTAAGACAAAGAAAAACAAGTCCATCATTGAGGACTCAAGTGATGAGCATGATCCTAATATGCATACAGCTTCTAAGAAAAAGATAAACAAGCCCATCATTAAGGAATCAAGTGATGAACATGATTTGGATATGCGTACACCAACTAACACAAGGAAAACAGCTAGCAGGGTAGAGGTTTCAACCTCAAAGAAGAGGAAACTAATCATTGATCAACATGAAGTTGAAAGTGAGCCCGAAGAAGAAGGTAACATCTCAAAGGCCAATGAATTGGTTGCAGAGCAAATGGAATCAGAAGAATAATTTCTATCATACAACTCCATGGTTTTTATGTTTAAATTTTCTTTATCTGAACTTCCCGAAGAAGAAGGTAACATCTCAAAGGCTAATGAATTGGTTGCAGAGCAAATGGAACCAGAAGATTAATTTCTATTATACAACTCCATGGTTTTTATGTGTTTAAATTTTCTTTATCTGAACTTGTCTTGGAAAGACAATGTTTATTTACTTTGTTTAAATTGTTTTGCTTAGGTTGTCCAATAAGATGAACCCTTTTTTGGTTTTACCATGGAGACGAATTTTAGTTTTAAACAAGACCAATTTTATACTTCTTTAGTGTGCTTTTTTTGTTTTCGGTGGTATTGGTAACGGTATATAATCCTTCAGGTCCAAATTTTTTAAAAGGTTACAGCAACAAGACCAGATTACTACCTGGTTAACATAAATCAATGAAGTACACCTAAGGAGTGATTCGGATATAATCAGCTCCTAACTACATTAAGCTCATACTTAATTAATTCAGTTCACTATGTTTCGATAATGCTTGAAGGAATACAATTCAAGTTTCTCCTTTTCTAATGCTAGGAACCGGTTGTGATTATGACCTTTTATAAGAAATTTATATGCATAAAATATGCAATATGCAATCTCTGACAATACAAACATACAGCTTGGATGCAACCGTTTTAACTAGGATACAACTAAAATACAAGTCAGATACATACACCAATCAAGCTTTAATCAACCACATCAAAAGCAGACTATCAAAAACACCTTCCAAGAGACTTGCAAAATATAAAAAAAACATTACTAAAAAAATGGCAGAAGTAAAATCACCATCTATGTACATTTTTAAAAGCTAAATTTAGGAGCCTTGGTTATGTGGTCCTTTTATTAATATCATGGAGATTTAAAATTCTGATAGCTTACAATACTGTTAATAACTAATATTGCAACTTACCTTCTTCCACGCAATTATCTTTTAATTTGTACAAGTGTTTTGGCCAACTATATCCACCAACTACGGCTCTACAATTATCTGTTAATAAGTCGATTTGGCAGCCTAGGTGCCAATACCTCTGGTACTACAACAAGTAGACCTTTGAAAGCCATTCACATGTCACCTGTTTCTCTGAAGTTCAGTACCCAACCAAACAAAGGGAAGTGTGATCAGTTGTGTGATCATCTTAGGCAGTGGTTCTCTTGATTACGTGCTAAATCCGTTGCTTGCAAAAATTGAAACCAGACACTCAAAGCTTTGGTGCAAATCAATATTTAATTACTTTTAGATACAGAATGGTGCTCAAGATCAACAAAACCATTTTTATAAATGTATAAATAAATACATTCGTGTAACTAAAAATTTTGAAACACCAAACTTTCACAAAAAACTACAAAGATAATTTTACAAATACCTAAAATATATCAAGATAAACATGTCAACTTTTTAACAACAAGTTTTCTTGAAAAATAAAACAATATACAAAGATAATTTACAAATCCCAAAATTATATAAAGATAAACATGTAATCTTTCTAACCACAAGATTTATCTAAAAATAAAACAATGGTTATCAAGAAAACCATTTGTTATATGTATAAATACATACAGTCGCTATACTATTCCTCAAAAAATTGGTACGACTAAACACAAATTACAAGTTATTCCAAAGAAATCACCTATTAAAAAATGAAAGATCTCCACCTGATAGTGTTATCAGATGATGATTCGGTAAGGCTTAAACATTATTTAATCTGTTTAGTTGATATTATATTAACGTACTAACTTTGATTTTACTTATGTTATTATAATATAAAGGATGAACCGGTGACAACAAATCGACGCAGACTGGTAAAGAATGCTGCAGTTGTCAAGAACAATGATGTTCAGGTGGTTTGTTTTAATATTAACAAGGTCTAAACATGGTTGAAACTATTTACGTATGATACTTATAAACTTTCATACATACAATTGTAGGTTATAGACGACGAACCGGTAAAAAGAAATCGACGTAGACTGGTAAAGAATGTTGCCATTGTCAACAACAATGATGTTCAGGTGGTTTGTTTTAATATCAACAAGGTCTAAACATGCTTCAAACTATTTACGTATGATACTTATAAACTTTCATACATGTATTTGTAGGGTATACAAAAACAAAGCTGCAAAAAAGGAACATCATATCAGAAACTGGCAACAAAAACCGTAATTGTCATATCAGACGATGACAACGATGATTTGGTAACAGTTATACTACATATTTTTAACGACTTCCATGCGCTACACGTATTACGCATTGTTTTACTAATTCTACATAATATATATGCAGGATCAACCCATGGCTAAAAAACAAAAGACACTCTTAAAGAATGAAAAAATTCACAACAACAATGATGAACATACGTCTCCTTTTGACAAAAAGAAAGTCTTACCAATTACTAGCAAGAAACCATATAGAAAAGATCTTCAAAACACTAGAATTTGGGTAAAAACATGTTTATTCTTACTGGCCTTATATGATTACTTTTTTATTTCTTTTTTTATAATAACAAACATGTTATTAATACATCTTTGCATATGTTTGTTGTGACACCCCGCAAATTTCCGTTCAATAATTTAGCCGTTTCCGTTTGATAATTTGAATTTTTCAAAGTTTCGTTTAACTTTTACGTTTAACCGGGGAGTTTTTCCAATTTTATCTAAGAATCGTCGCCGGGAGTGAACCGGGACACCTAACATTGTAGTATTTTGGCAATAGCCACGTTTTTATATTTCAAGGCAATATTTAAAATTTTATAATTTTCGGTGATACTGTTATTCGTTTCGTTACTTACGTGAATCGTGATTTACTTAAAATATGAGCATATGCATGGAGGATTTGGAAATTAAATTGAACATAAAGCACTAGTTTCCTAGAATGTTGGAGACCATTTTGGTCCCCCCCTTCCCCTAGCTCACGTCCAAAAATCACCCTTTTTGAAAAAATCCTTAGATGCCAATTTGAATTTCAAACACAATAAGACAGATTCCTCCCCACCCCATCATGCTAGCTAACCATATGTCCTGATTTCATTGTGATTGGGAGTTTATTTTGGTCCCTCTCTTCCTTTGTCCTATCCACGGCAAACACCACACATACACAATTATAGTGTGTGAAGAATTGGCATAAATTCATTTACATTCTTTTTATCATTATTTATTGACACACAAAACTCATATTTTTCTCTCTTCTTGTGTTGTTGTTTGAAAATACACACACATACATAAACTCATATCTTTTCATTTTTGATCAAAAACTTATGAAGATTTGTTGAAGGTTTGATCATTTGTATCATTCGGGTATTAGTTAAACAACATTTGGGTTGTGTTAGTCTTGTTCATCTTCCTAAAACCTTCAAACTTTGTAAGTATTCAAATCTTTTAATAACTTGCAATTTCATAATCATCTTGATGCATAAACATTTGTTGTACAACTTATTTTGTAAAAACGATTTTAAAACTACATAAACCTTAAAAGGTTATGCATATGGTTCTAAATATATAACAAGAGACATAATGAAATCATAGTTTTGTGATCGTGGTTATTTTCGTGTAATCAAAATAGTACTTTATAGCTTATTGTATTCGGCTTATGTAAATAAGCTGTTTGAAAAGCTTATTTTGATTTTATTGAGCTTAATGGGCTTATGTTTGGTTCGGCCCAACTAGAAAAGAAAGGAGAAGTGTTTGTTTAGCTTATTTTGTTTCAGCATATATTTATTAGCTTATTATCTAGCTTATTTTGAAAGGACAAAATGGTGAACTTATTCGGTTTAATAAATAAGCCGTATATGGCTGCTTTGGGCTTTTAGCACGTCCCCACTCCAAGGCGAAAAGCCCACGGATTATTCTTGAGCTTATGTGGTTCGGCTTACTTTGCTTGGGCTTATCAAGAGCTTATTGTAGCTTATTGATGAACCGATGACTTAATTGATGCTTATTGGCTTAACGGACTTAATAAATGTGTCCATGTGAGCTTATAAGAGTTCGGCCCAACAAACAAGCCCAAACTGTGACTTATGTGCCAGGTTGGCTTACGAATGGGTCTTTGTCATTGGCTTTATTGTGAGCTTATTGTTAGGCTTATTATTAAGTCTTATGTTTTATATTTATACGTTTTGCTTATCTTTATTTATTCTTGGGACTATATGGATGAGTATTAAAAACTACATTTTTGGACTTAACGGGCCAAGGCCAAACATAAATACAATACACCAAGGCATAAAGCTACGTGTAGCTTATTAAATAAGTTTCACTGAATAGCTTATTTAATAGTGTACGCTTAGACGCTATACGTTTAACTTATTTTGAACGTTAGACGTTGCGAATAATAAGGATTTTAACGACTTGTCGGATTTGTTAAAAACGGAAAGTGATTGTATAAGGTTTGTAAATCGTAACTTGTAAATTGAGAGTGATTTAAAAGTTGTTTTTATTAAAGTCTACGACTTTGGAAAAGTGTGTAAACACGAACGGGTCATGTAAAAATTCTATAAATGTTTTACACTTAGATATACCTAGAATAACCGAAGAATATTAAAATGTTCTTGACTAATTAATTGGGGATGGTTAAATTGCGAAATACAACCACATTAAGTTTTCGTGTATATGTTAACAATAATATAATATTATATTTATATAATTAATATAATATTAATTTATATAAATTAAATTATAATCTAAGACTTTTCACAAAACTCGATCACTAACGTTTTTACCCATAAACAAAGTTTACCAAATAAATAATAAATGTTCATGCATCATTCACACTTCGTTATCGTTCCGAGTCTAAACCGAAACCCATATTCTTTTAGGTCATACTTGTGTACCATTGTTCGTTCCGAGTGATCATACTTTTTGACGTATACTCTTTACCCTACTTTTTCAAGGTGAGTTCATAGCCCCACTTTTAATTGTTTTGATTAAATGTTTTATAACTTGGGGTGAGAAACATTGCTTGCTTTTAAAACTGGACACAAGTACTATACGTGAGAAATTCTTCGTTTACGTGTTGGTAAGTAGAGTTAGACCACTATTGCGAATTATCATGAATTGTTAATCCATTATACTGTTGGCTGGGTTAAGTGAGTATGAGTGAATAATTAGATCTATCTGGGACTAATTATCACTATCCAGGTAAGCAAGCACTTAATAGTTCGGTTTGCCAAAAGATACTAACGGATATATGTCATGTCAAAATAGTCTAGGTGGTCTTTGGTCGTGATTCCTTAGGGGCAAGCCTTATATAGCAGTGTACATGCTATCTTACGAGTATTAGTTTCGGATGTCATGACGCTTTTAGTGAATCGTAATGATCTTTATGTGAAGTTGTATTCTTTTGGACTGTCGCATACATTTTGATAATATTGTGGTCACATTAATAACATTTGAACTAAACTATGAATTCACCAACTCTTATGTTGACGTTTGTAAGCATGTTTTTCTCAGGTTCTTAGCATGGATGTCGTTGCTTGACTTATGTGAAGTCTATTTGCCCGGACCGGTTTACCAGAAATTTATCTATGTCTTTAAATACTGTTGTTGAACATATTTAAGCTTTCGCATTTTAACTTTTGAAACCTATAAATTTGATCGATGTAAACTTATTAATATTTTGAATTTATGCAACAGTGTTTATTTTTAAAACGTACCCTTAGAGGTCGTTCTATATGCTTTGTACTTGAGATATCCAATAATGTTACGCCCCTGGATGCTAAATCGGACGGGACCCTATTTGGGGGTGTGACAGATTGGTATCAAGAGCCACGGTTATAGAGAACCGGGTAGTATAAACTAGGTCTGGTCTATAACCAGTATGTGATCCTACGTGATTATATGTGCCTTACGTGATTTTACATATACGTAATATGTATATGTACTATGTAATTAAATACTAAGTATAGCTAATACTACTATAATTATATTGCATTCTTTTCGCGGTACTTCATCCGATGGTTTATTCATTCATTCATTCATTCATTTACCCATTTGACCATTCTTTTCCCGCATCATGCATGGTTGGTATAAAGGAAATTTATATAAACTTTTGCTTGTGCAGGTCATGACTATCTCTGTTATCTCAGTTTCATCAGATTTGTCAGAGGAGAGTGTGGGGACACCTACTGGACGAGTTATCTTGTTTGGTACTATTCCTACCACTATCCCTGACACTACACCTTTCGTGATTCCACCTACTACCCATATTTATACCACATCGATACCTACTGTTTCACCCACTATACCACCATCACCTAATTATACACCCGCATCACTTGATTATTCACCCGCATCTGATACTGAGTTTGATCCATCCGAGGATCCGTCATCAGATCATATACCACCACTACCAGCTACTTCACCATTTCTTTCATCGACCGATGATTCTTCAGACAGTGATATACCTGATACACCACCATCACCTACCCATGGTACACCATTAACTGAGATTACCCTTTCTACTTAGAGATCACCTGTTGCATTTGGTGTACTTCGACGTCGAGTCATGGTTCTTGCACCTGGACAGCCTATTCCTCATGGTCGACCGTACCGCTACCATCTTAATGGGCCGGTACACATGATGACTGAGAGGAAGAGGGTTGGACCGTTACCTACTCATCGTCTTGCTATGAGATACTCAGTTGATTACTCTTCTTCAGATCATTTTTCTTCGTATGACTCTTTGAGAGATTCATCCTCGAGTTCATCATCAGAGTCTTCTTCGGATTCTTCTGCGGATGCTTTATTTGATTCTGCATCTAGTCGTTCATCTTCTGATCATTCATCACCCACACCATCATCGGGTATGAGACCTAGCCATCATTTATGTTCATTGGTACCGAGTATTCATCGTTCATCTGCTGCTATTTCTGAGAGTCCATCTCATGATTCTTCTTCTGCGAGCCTTTCTCGCAAGAGGAGTAGACCCCCTGCTGCATCTGTACCGTTATCTTCACCTACCCTTGGAGTGTTGTATTATACACGTGCTGATCTTTTACCATCACCTAAGAGGATTAGGAGTCCTGAGACAGCTACGGATTTAGAGGGTTGCTCAGAGGATAGTTTTGAGCCGTATGTACCTAAAGAGGCTGGATTGGGAGTTGACTTTGAGGATGAGAGTTCTGAGTCATCTAGGCATAGAGGGACTGATTTAGAGATGGATGTTGAGGTTGCGAGGAGTAATGGGATTGACATTGATCCCGAGATTCAGGCAGAGATTGAGAGTGTATCGCTTATGCAGATGCTCTTAGAGATAGAGGGATTGATGTTAGAGTTGTATTTGAGGTTATTGATCGAGAGGAGATCGAGACGGGTATGCGAGGCCCAGTTGAGGTTAGAGTTGATAGAGTTACTCACCCAGTGGTAGCTGAGGATATTCCTGAGCCTGCTCAGGAGGGAGCTGTAGAGGTCACGTATGAGACATTGGGAGATTTAGTTCAGAGGTTTCATGATCATACTGAGGAGATTCCAGTTCATCATGTTCAGGTTATTAAGAGTGTCCAGAGGGATCAAGGACATAGGATCATAGCGACAGGACAACAGAGTGCTGATATGTCAGAGGGGATCCGAGAGCTAGAGCGGGATAATATGAGACTTAGAGACATGATGGATGTCGCGATTCAGAGAGTTGCCCAGTCTCAACGTAGGGAGTTGCGTATTTAGAAGGAGATGAGACAGATTTTGCATTTCAGATTTTATGACCGTTTGAGGATTGCTAGGATTGAGGCTTATGCCAGGAGGCATTTGGGCTACCATTCTTAGATTATTCCTGGAGTATCTTAGTGTTGACCTATAGCACCTAGTAGTAGCTAGTTATTAGGGATTTGTAAATCCTATATTTTGGAACCATGTTGTAACCATTAGTATTGATGATATGAAATCTAATGTTACCATTCCATGTTCGATATTCTTAACTTAATGATATATTTTATTTTGCTTATTGCATATTGCATTATTACTAAATCGTGGCATTATCATGAAGTTATTATGATTTTGTATTTTCGTATAATAATACTTGTTATTTTATTCGAACCCCGTTAACAATCTCGTATCGCCACGGAATTTCATCGTGTTGTGTATTGTTATGCTGTAGGACAATGCCTAACACCCGATCTGGAGCATCAAGGACACGTGAAGGAATTAACGAGCAAATTGATCGCCAAATGGCAGGAGCGTTGGGAGCTCGTACCACTGCCAGGAACCTTGAACCCCTTATGAGAGACGGGGGTGGTCAAGAGGAAGTAAATAGAAATGGAGGAAATGGAAATGGAGGAAATGGAAATGGAGGAAATGGAAATGGTAATGGGAATGGAGGAGGAAATGGCTATAACTTTGGAGGATTTGTGCCTGCTCGAGAGTGCACATATCAAGACTTCCTGAAGTGCCAGCCACTTAGCTTTAATGGGACAGAAGGAGTTGTTGGGTTTAACTCCCGTTGGTGAGAAGATGGAAACGGTATTCCACATTAGCAACTGTCCAGAGAAGTACCAAGTGAAGTATGCTTCGTGCACGCTTCTGAACAGTGCATTGACATGGTGGAACTCCCATAAGAGAACAATTGGAATTGAGGCCGCCTATGCCATGAGTTGGGCAGAACTTATAAAGTTGATGATAGAAGTGTACTGTCCAAGAAACGAGGTCCAGAAGATGGAGACCGAGTTGTGAAACTTGGCTGTGAAAGGAAATGACTTGACTGCTTATACTAGAAGATTTCAGGAATTAGTGTTGTTGTGTACTGGAATGGTCCCAAATGAGGAGGACAAAGTTGAGAGATTTGTTGGAGGGTTGCCTGACAATATTCAGGGGAATATAATCGCTGCTGAACCCACTAAACTTCAAGATGCAATTCGTATTGCTAACAACTTAATGGATCAAAAGCTGAAAGGATATGCTAGAAGTGCTGAAAATAAGAGAAGGTTGGATAACAACCCGAGAGACAATCGGTGGCAACAACCAGTTTTTAAGCGACAGAATGTTGGAGGCCAGAATGTGGCAAGAGCTTACACAGATGGGAACAATGAGAAAAAGGGGTATGTTAGATCTCTTCCTACTGCAACAAGTGCAAGTTGCACCATGCAGGGTCGTGTACTGTGAGGTGTGGAAACTGTAAGAGAGTCGGTCATATAACTAGGGGTTGTACGATTGCAGTTACTCCAAACACTCAGAGAGCCCCAGTTGGGAATCAGCCGAGTATTGTTTGTTATGAATGTGAAAGGCCAAGACATTTTAAGAAAGATTGTCCTAAGTTAAGAAATCAGAACCGTGGAAACAAGACTGGAAACAAGAATGGAAACAAGATTGGAAACCAGACTGGAAGTAATGAAGCTACGGCTAAGGCTTACGCTATTGGAGGAGGAGGGGCAAACCCCAATTCCAACATTGTCACGGGTACGTTCCTTCTCAATAACTGTTATGCTTTTATGATTTTCGATTCGGGAGCCGATAGGAGTTTTGTGTCGTCTACCTTTAGTGCTTTGCTTGATGTTGCCCCATCCACTTTAGATACTAGTTATGCCGTAGAACTTGTCGATGGAAGAATTTTAGAAACAAATGTTGTCCTTAGAGGCTGTACGTTAGGATTATTAGGTCATCCGTTCGACATAGATCTAATGCCCGTAGAAATTGGTAGTTTTGACGTCATCATCGGTATGGATTGGTTGGCGAAATACCACGCGTTGATTTTTTGGGTTAAGAAGGTTGTCCGTATACCTTATGGAGATGAAGTGTTGATAGTTCGAGGTGATGATTATGACGACGGAAGTAAGTCTAAGCTGAACATCATATCATGTACGAAAACCCAGAAATATATACATAAGGGATGTCAAGTTTATCTAGCGCAAGTTACATCCAAGAAGATTGAGGAACAGTCAAAGAAGAAACGGCTTGAGGACGTGCCAATCATACGGGAATTTCCGGAAGTCTTTCCAAAAGACTTTCCTGGACTACCGCCTGCTCGACAAGTTGAATTTCAAATCAACTTAATCCATAGTGCTGTACCTGTAGCATGAGCACCGTACCGATTAGCACCAGCCGAACTGCAAGAGTTATCCACTCAATTACAAGAACTTTCTGACAGAGGATTCATAAAGCTTTGTTTCTAAGTGATCCAAGCTCAATTCCTCAAGTGCAAGAGAAGAATACTTCCATCATCAAGTGAAGAAGTATTACACCTCAAGTGTGTATTGCAATCTTGTTGCATCCATATCATAACTTGTAAATCATTTATAAATCTTTTAAAGTTGTGTAGTAGATAAATCTTTATGATTGTTATAAGTATAGTTGAATCTAGTGATTCATCCAAGTTGTGATAGTTAGGTGTGAAAGTAGAAGTGAAGTAGTAAAGTAGTGGTGTGAAGAAAACTAAGGTGTGAAGAAGTTGTGTGTTGTGAAGTCGTGAAAGTTGTGAAGTCGTGATATATTGGTTCTAGATATGATTAGAACTCGACATCTAGCTTAGTGTCAGAAATTGATATGAGCGAAAGTTGTGTACGGTTTTCTCCGCCATAAGGGAGTTTGTTGACATAGTGAAGAAAACTCTCGAGTTTGGTGCTCGAGGAGTGGAGTAGGGAGAAGAGGTGCTTCGTTACCAAACCACTATAAATCCTCGCATTGTGGTTTGATTGTTCTTACTCTTATCTCTTGTCTTACCTTATTTGCTCTTACTATCCTATTAATTGTTTAGATAAGTATATTGTTTATATTGTGCAAGTGTTGAATTTACATAAAGTCGAATCTAAGTTTTTATTAACAAACATAAACATTAAATTTAAAAGCGGTAAACTATTCAACCCCCTTCTAGTTTTCCACAGTATCGACTACCGTGAACTAAACAGGCTTACTGTGAAGAACCGATACCCACTTCCGAGAATCGACGACTTGTTTGATCAACTGCAAGGGTCAAGAGTCTACTCTAAGATCGACCTGAGATCTGGTTATCACCAACTCAGAGTTCGTGAGGAAGACATTCCCAAGACTGCATTTAGGACTCCCTATGGTCACTACGAAGTCCAAGTAATGCCGTTTGGTTCGACTAACGCACCCACAATATTCATGGATTTAATGAATCGGGTGTGAACCGTTTCTGGATAGATTCATGATTGTATTCATCGATGATATTTTGATCTATTCCAAGAGCAGAAAGGAGCATGAAGGGCACCTTAAGTTAATTCTGAGGTTACTTAAGAAGGAGGAGTTGTATGTCAAGTTTTCAAAGTGTGAATTTTGGCTATCGAAGGTACAATTTCTTGGTCACGTGATTGATAGAGAAGGCATTCACGTTGATCCAGCTAAGATTGAGCCAATCAAGGATTGGGCGTCACCCAAGACACCAATCGAGATTTGTCAGTTTCTAGGTTTGGCCGGTTACTACAGACGATTTATCGAAGGTTTCTCAAAAATTGCTAGGCCTATGACGAAGTTGACTCAGAAAAGTGTGAAGTTTGATTGGGGAGAAAAGGCAGAAGATGCATTTCAGCTGTTGAAACATAAATTATGTAGTGCGCCGATTTTGGCTTTACCAGAGGCAAGTGAGAACTTCATGGTATATTGCGATGCTTCGCATAAAGGGTTGGGCGCGGTTTTGATGCAAAAGGAAAAGGTCATAGCTTACGCATCCCGCCAACTCAAGGTTCACGAGAAGAACTATACCACACACGACCTAGAGCTTGGTGCAGTAGTGTTTGCTTTAAAGATGTGGAGACACTATCTGTATGGTACGAAGTGCGTCGTGTTCACTGATCATAAGAGTTTGCAACACATTCTCGATCAGAAAGAGCTGAACATGAGACAACGATGGTGGTTAGAGTTGTTGAGCGACTACAACTGTGAGATTCGATATCACCTAGGAAAGGCAAACGTGGTGGCTGATGCCCTGAGTCGAAAGGAAAGAAGCAAGCCGCTACGAGTTCGGGCCTTAGTTATGACTATAGGGTTAAACCTTCCTAAGCAGATTTTGAGTGCTCAATCGAAAGCCATGAAAGAAGAGAACTTCATCAAAGAAGATTTGCATGGCATGTTTAACAAGCTAGAACCTTGTACTAACGGAATGTTATATTTGAACAATCGAAGTTGGATTTTGTGTTTTGGTGACCTAAGAGCTTTGATTATGCATGAGTCTCATAAGTCAAAGTATTCCATCCATCTTGGATCGGATAAGATGTACCAAGACCTGAAGAAGCTGTATTGGCCCAACATGAAAGCCAAAATTGCCGCCTATGTCAGCAAGTGTTTAATGTGTGCCAAGGTTAAGATAGAATATCAGAAGCTATCTGGTTTGTTGGTTCAACCAGAAATCCCACAATGGAAATGGGAGAACATAACGATGGACTTTGTGACTAAATTGTCAAAGACGGCAACCGTTCAAGACACGATTTGGGTAATTGTTGATCCTCTTACTAAGTCTGCTCATTTCATGCCTATGCGAGAAGATGACACATTAGAGAAGTTGATGAGACAGTACTTAAAGGAAGTAGTCTCAAGGAATGGAGTGCCAGTTTCGATCATCTCTGATCGTGATAGGAGATTTACTTCACATATTTGGAAGACTCTTAATAAGGTATTAGGTACTCAATTGGATATGAGTACAACTTACCATCTACAGACCGATGGTTAGAGTGAGAGAACCATTCAAACATTGGAGGACATGTTGCGTGCCTGTGTACTCAACTTTGGAAAAGGTTGGGATAGACATTTATCATTGGTAGAATTTGCGTACAACAACAGTTACCATACCAGCATTAAGGCTGCTCCATTTGAGGCGTTGTATGGGCACAAGTGTCGATCACCTATCTGCTGGGCTGAAGTTGGAGATAGACAGCTTACTGGCCGAGAGGTCATCCACGAGACGGCTGAGAAGATCGTTCAAATCAAGAGTCGTATCCAAGATGCCCGCGATTTTCAAAAGAGTTATGCCGACGTAAGACGAAAACCCCTTGATTTTCAAATAGGAGATAAGGTCATGCTGAAAGTGTCACCATGGAAAGGGGTGATACGCTTTGGCAAACGGGGAAAGTTGAACCCTCGTTATATTAGACCTTTTAAGATCATAGACAAAGTAGGAACCGTAGCCTACCGAATTGAACTCCCAGAGCAGTTAAGTAGAGTTCATAGTACGTTTCACGTCTCGAATTTGAAGAAGTGCATGGTTGATGAACCTCTTGCTATACCGTTGGATGAAATCCAAATCGATGACAAACTCGACTTCATCGAAGAACTTGTTGAGATCATGGCCCATGAGGTCAAATGTCTAAAGCAGAGTCGTATTCTGATTGTCAAAGTACGCTGGAACTCTAGGAGAAGTCCTGAGTGTACCTAGGAGCGTGAAGATTAAATGCAAAAGAAGTACCCTCATCTTTTCCTAATTTTTGCGCCTGTGGCAGGTGCTATGTCGTAAGCTTTAAGGATAAAGATCTTTTAATGGGGAAAGGATGTGACACCCCATAAATTTCTGTTCATTAATTTAATCGTTACCGGTAGCTAATTTGAATTTTTAAAGTTTCGTTTAACTTTTACGTTTAACCGGGAAGTTTTCCAGCTATTTATCTGAGAATCGTCGCCGGGAGTGAACCGGGACACCAAACGTTGTAGTATTTTGGCAATAGCCACATTTTTATGTTTTAAGAAAATATTTAAAATTTCATAATTTTTGGAGATACGGTTATTCGTTTTGTTACTTGCGTGAATCATGTTTTATTTAAAATGTAAGCATATGCACGGAATACTTAGAAATTAAATCAAACAAGGAGCAATAGTATCTTAAAATATTGAAAACCATTCCCCCCTCTTTGTCTTGTTCATCCAACAAACACCCCATGTGAACCTTGGAGGCCAAGTTGAATTTAAAAACAATAAGACAAGATACAACTATCATTTTTGTCGTAGAACCATTGTGATTGAGAGATCATTTTGGTCCCCTCTCCCTCCTTGTCTTATCCCATGGGACACACACAAACACACTTTTAGTGTGTGAAGTAAATTTTGCATACATATACCATATTACTTCTTATTTTCTCATTCATATCTCACACACTTAACATTTGAGTTTTTCTTTTGCTCTCTTGTTCTCCTAAACCCACGAAACACACACACACACACACATATATAAATCCATAAATTTTTCATCTTTGATCAAGAACTCTTAAAGATTTGTTAAAGGTTTGATCATTTGTATCATTCGGGTATTTGTTAAACAACATTTGGGTTGTTTTAGTCTTGTTCATCCTTCTAAAAACCTTCAAACTTTGTAAGTCTTCAAATCTTTTAATAACTTGTACTTTCATAAACATCTTGATGCATACATACTAGTTGTACAACTTATTTTGTAAAAACAAAGATTTTAAAACTACATAAACCTTAAAAGGTTATGCATATGGTTCGAAAATAATGAAAGAAATATAAGGAAAGTATAGTTTTGTGATCGTGGTTATTTTTGTATAATAAAAATGATACTTTATAGCTTATTTGTATTCGGCTTATATAATAAGCTTATGGGAAAGCTTATTTTGATTTTATTGAGCTTAATGGGCTTATGTTTGGTTCGGCCCAACTAGAAAAGAAAGGAGAAGTGTTTGTTTAGCTTATTTTGTTTCGGCTTATATATATTAGCTTATTTTCTAGCTTATTTTGAAAGGACAAATGGCGAACTTATTTGGCATAATAAATAAGCCCGAATATGGTTTGTTTGGGCTTTTAGCCGCGTCCCACATCCAAAGCCCGACACCAAGAGCTTATTCTTGAACTTATGTGGTTCGGCTTAATTTACTTAGGCTTATCAAGAGCTTATTGTAGCTTATTGATGAACCGAGAACTTATTTAATACCTTTTTGCCTATAGGCTTAGTTGTACAGGATTTTGATTGATCGAACTTTGGAAATATAAATTAAAAGTGATTTTTATTAAAGTTTACGACTTTGGAAAACGTGTTAACACCAACAGGTCATGCCGAATTTTTGTTAAAATTATATACTTAGAAAATTGTGAAAATATAATTTTATAAAACTTTTCCGAAAAATATATTATTTATAAATGATAAATAATATACATACTTAACTTATATAAATATATTAAAATACGTATTTATGTTTTCTACTTATGTATTTAATTTAAAAACTGACAGTTAAGCGTACTCGTGTGAGGGAAGCACTAGCGTGGGTGACCTGTCGGGAAATTGATAAATTAAAGACATAAACACATAATTATCAAAAGGTTTTAAATCAATATTTGGGTTTATTGGGTAAAGAGCCGAACAATACAATATATATATATATATATATATATATATATATATATATATATATATATATATATATACTCAAATATAAATATATAGTTTTATATATTTAATATTACTGTATACTAAAACCACATTACGATCACTAACGTTTAATTAACAAAGTATTTTCAAGTAAACTTTTATGCATCATCTGCATTTTCCATCATTCCGATTCTAAGACGAAACCTATATTCTCTTAGGTCGCATCCGTGTACCGTCGTTAGTTTCCGTGTGATCATATTTCTAGACGCTTACTCTTTCATTTCACCGACTCGAGGTGAGTTCATAGCCCCACTTTTACTTGTTTTGAATAATTATTTTATAACTTGGGATGCGAAACATTTCTTGTTTTTAAAGCTGGACACATGTACTATACGTGAGATTTCCCTGTTTACGTGTTGCCTAAGTAGCGTTTAGAGCACTATTGCCCGAATTATCATGAACCGTTAATTACCTTTAACCGACTGGCTGGGTAAGTAAGCGCGATTGAATAAATAGATCTATTGTGACTAATTATCCCTATCCGGGTAAGAAGCACTTACTAGTCCGAGCTTGCCAAGGACTAACGGATATATGTCATGTCGAAACTAGTTAGGTGGTTTTTGGTCGGACACCTGAAGGGCAAGCCTTTATAGCACTGTACATGCTATCTTTCAGTATTAGCTTCGGTGTCATGAGATTAGTGCAACGTAAATACCTTTTTATGTGAAGTTGTATCTGTTATAACTGTCATATACGTTTTGATAAACTTGTGGTCCACACTAATTACGTTTGAATTAAACCTATGAATTCATCAACTTTATGTTGACCGTTTTAAGCATGTTTTTCAGGTGCTTAGCTTTGGACTTCTCTAATGTGCTATGTGGAGTCTATGTGCAATATGATATCATCATTTAAGAATTTATTATCATTCATACTCGTTGTCTTTTGAAAACTTAATTATGCTTCCGCAACGTTTTAAATTTCATTTCAAATCTTGTAAGACTTATCCATTTTTTTAATAAATACGAGTTATGATTTTCAAAACGTCCATTAGTGGTCGTTCTTCATACTTTGTGTGATGTATATTATGACGTCACGCCCTCGAACACGTATTCTGTCCTGGCTCCATTTAGGGGTGTGACAGATTGGTATTCAGAGCCAAGGTTATAGAGAACTAGGTAGTATATACTAGGTCTGGTCTATAACCAATATGTGATCCTTTCGTGCTGTTATGTATGCCTTATACGTGCTTTTGTTATGGCATATACGTGAGTATCATTTTGCCTTGAGCATGCTATGATATGGGTTTACCTCTACCCTGCGTTTATCGTTCCTTGCGTTATGTTTCTTTGTGTTTATTTTTGCCTTTAAGCTCTATTTTGCTATGAGCTTACGTTTGTCTTGTGTCTATTCTTCTTTGCGTTCACATTTTCCTTACGTATATTTCCCCACTTACATATATGGAAGTTGTATATATGTATGTATATATATATTTAACTTTCCTAAGACATTGTGAGTGACATAATGGTCTTGTTTATTTTAAGACATTGCAAGTGAAACAATTGTCTCGTTTACTTCTAAAACATCGTGCATAATACGATGGTCTTTAAAACTTTTCCTCACACAACAAACACACCCTTGAGCTGTCTCTTTGAAGAAACACACATCAAAAGGGACCTAGAACCTTCTACGTTTTTATATAAATAGGAGCTCATTGTAGCCATTTGGCAAGAAGTTTATATAGTCAGTTTTATATAGTTTAATCTAGATTATTTGTCAGCTTGTTTTTACTTAATGTTTTTAATTTTCAAAGTCTTGTAATTTTTTAGTATTAATGAAAGTTTAAGGTATTTTTAAGTAATGTCCTGTTTTTAATCTTTGATTACTTGTTATTAAGATGTTTTAAAGCTCACATAAGCTCTCATAACCTTTCTAGTAAAAGCACTTTATAACCTGTTTTAACTAAAAATGACTTAAGCATAAAAAGTGTTAAGAAAATCACAAAAATCACTCCCTAAAAATACCTCAGCTGAATTTTGGGAAGATAAGCTAAAAAGGGAAGAGCTTATAGACCCCTACTAGCTTGTCTTTGACAAGCTAGAGCTTGTAGAATCTTTTTATAAGCCCTGTTTTGAGCAAGGGTGTTGTAAGTCTCTCTTTTTCTTATTTTTCTTATTTACTGTAGATTTGCTTATTCCTGCTTATTTTGTGCTTATCCTTGCTTGTTTATGTGTTTTTATGCTTATTGTCATTTATTGTTGCTTATTTTGTCCTTTGTTTGAGTTTTTGATTAAACTACCTTAAAACTGCCATTTTGCCTTTTAAACTGCTTATCTCTTGTATGCTCATTAAAGTGCTTATTGGTTGTTTTGCCCTTTTTACTTTTATTGCTTAACCTTGCTGCTTGTTATTTGTTTTGATTCTTTGTTTTATGCTTATTCAGCCTTAAAAGCTTAAAATTGGTTTTTAAAACTAAAGGGGTGTTTGGGCAAGGGTGAAAAAGGGTCAAAGTGCGTAAAAAAAACATTATGGGTTCATTTGGCCATCTTTGGCACCTTTTTTAAGTTGTTTTATATCTGTTTAAAAGTTTTTAGTACTCAATATCAGTTTTAGGTTTTTCTAAATTTGGTTCAAAGTCGTTTAGATTAAATCAGTCCCAAGGCTTATTTGATTAGGCTTAGTGAATTCAGCTTTTGAAGACTTGTTTTGAACTTGTTTTTATTGGTTAAATGTAGTATTAAAGTTTTCATTTAGTGTATCTTTGTTGTTTCAAAACCTGTCCACCCTTTTTAAGTCAATTTTTTTTAGTTTCAAAACCACCTTTTTCAATTTCAATTATCAGCTAGTTTAAATTGATTTTAGAGTCTAGATTTTGGAGCACAAGCTCAATAGAGTATACTCATCTGTTTTGCTTTATTATTTTTTTTGAGCATATTTCCTGCTTATTTATAAGATGGCTTTTAGCCCTTGGAATTTAGTTAAAATGTCCCCTGGTGCAAAAGCCCAGTTGACACCCTTTTTCTTGCCTTTTACCTTTAATTGAATCTTTAGTGCTAATTGGCTTTCTAGGAAGCCTATAAGCTGTTCAATAAGCCCTAGCAAGCCTTAAGCTTAGGACCCCTCTCTTGGGCTTAAAAATAAGCCCAAAAGGTGCCCCTTTAGCCTGTTTGTCTGCCAATTTTGAGCTTATAGCTTATTTGCCTTTTATGGCTTATCTGTCTATGGGTGTTAGCTTATTTTGGTTTGTCTTTACTTATTAGGTTAGTTTAAGCTTGTTCTAGCTTATTTGGATTTGTCTTAAGCTTATTTAAGCTTGTTTGCTCCCTAGTGAGCAACATTTATTGGTGTGTTAACCAATTTCTAGCTTTTCATGCCTGTTCTTAGCTTATTGACACATTGCTTATTTTTAATCTCTTTTGCTTTTTTAGGTATAGCTTATTGCTAGTTTTAGCTTATCTTTCAATTTCATTAGTTTACTAAGTGTTTATTAGCCTAACAGTTAGTCTAAATATGTGTGAAATCCTATAATGACTCCATAGATCGTTATTAAGACTCATCTAAGGTATGATAACAATGATTGTAACACGCAGGGAATATTAAAGAACACAATCATGTTACTAATAAGGTTTTCTTTATTAAACAACATTAATAATAAGAAACTATACTACAACTTAATACATCACGCTTTTCTATGCGTTTAGACTCTCATTGGGAGATCTATCTATGAATGGATGCTAATACTAGACGCCTTCCCCTCTTTATATAATAGAGGGGTTAGGGTTTACAAGACAAGATAAGATCAAAATAAAATTAGAAAACTATAAATCAGCATTAAATACTATTTGACTAATCTTTAATCAGTATTAATGTTGATCTTTATCTTTTAGCTGAGCATTAAATACTGTTTGACTAATCTTCAATCAGCATTAATGTTATTCCAGCTTTGTCTTGTAGGTCCTCTATCTTTAATATGTTTTGTCATAATTCACTCAAAGTATATTCTAACAATCTTCCCCTAGTTGATAATGGACAAATACCAATAAGCACAAGCTTCACCTGATGCTATATAAATGTATAACTTCCCTGAATCAATGCACTTTCCTTTTTGTTATAATCAAATAAGGAGGCATGTAGATGGTAAATATATGAACATTAAGCTTCCCCTTTAAATGTATACTAACCATTCTTGAATCTTGAACTCAGTAGCATAGATCAAATCTTCCTTCAGTGCGTAGAAGACATTATTAAACGTCTTTGAATCATGCATAATTCTTATAGACAACAAATAGTAACATGCCGACAAATAAATTTTGTAAATTTATTTATGTTCATGCCAACGGCCACCATCACAGTGAGCTCTGTCTGCAATCACGAGAAAACCAGTCATGTGTGAAGAATCATATTATGAACTCGTATCGTATCTTATCCAACCACATTGTAAAAGAGCGTGCAACAACCAATCAAGAATCATATCATTGAATTTTCAAAACAAACTATACACATCATCATTGTTCAAAATCTAAACGCGTCTGTTGTCCCATATCGGACGATGCTAGCAGAAGAAATCGTAAGCAGACCAGTAGGAACCATAAAGCCTACCAGCAGGAACCATAAACTAAAATTTCTGATGAAAACCTTATAAACCCTAGATCGAGAGCCACGAGGCTCTGATACTAATTGTGAAATCCTATAATGACTCCATAGATCGTTATTAGGACTCATCTAAGGTATGATAACAATGATTGTAACACGCAGCGGAATATAAAGAACACAATCTATGGTTACTAATAAGGTTTTCTTGATTAACATTTATTAATGAAATTACCACTACTAATACTACACACGCTTTTCTATCGTTTTAGACTCACATTGGAGAGACTATCTATGAATGGATGCTAATACTAGATGCCTTCCCCTTTTTATATAATAGAGGGGTTAGGGTTTACAAGACAAGATAAGATCAAAATAAAATTAGAAAACTATAAATTAGCATTAATACTATAACTTGGACTATCTTAATCAGTATTAATGTTGATCTTTATCTTTTAGCTAAGCATTAAATACTGTTTGACTAATCTTCAATCAACATTAATGTTATTCCAGCTTTGTCTTGTAGGTCCTCCATCTTTAATATGTTTTGTCATAATCAACTCAAAGTATAATTCCTAACAATATGTCTTAGAGTAAATTTAGCAAACTGCCACTTTCTTTTAGCTTATTTCGTGCTTATTTGCTAGTTATAATTTTTTTGTCTTTTTTAAAGTTGCTTATTTTCAGCTTGTTAAAAAAGTTGTAAAAAAATGGAAATAAAAAACGTTGGGATTAGGGGAGGCCCCAAGTGAGCAAGACTCGAACTAGGGACCTCAACCCCATCAACCAACGTTTTATAACACACACTCACTACCGCTGTGCTACAATAGCTCATCCGGTAGTGAGTTGCACAACTTAATTTATATAGCCCTTTTAGCCCATTAAGCCCATAAGATGTTTTCAGCTTATTTCGGCTTATTTATAAGCCCATTTTTCTAGCTCTTATTTTTCTTAGAACCTTTATAGTATAATGCACTTTCCATGAATTTTTCAGAATTTTTCATAATCGTTTGATATTTTTTATCATTTATTTTCTTTTAAACTGTTTTTTAATTATAATAAATTAAATAAAAATCAAAAAAATATTTTTCTTTTTTAGAAAATTTTATTTTGTCATATTGCACTTAGGAAAAATATAAAAACTTTCGTAGGGTCATTTTTGCAAAATTTTACTTTTTAAAGAACGGGTTTCGAGCCCGATTCTCGTTTTCTCGTTTTTGAACTCAATTTAACTCCGTTTTCGTTCTAGTTTTCTTTATTCTTACTTTTTAGTCAATTAATATTAGGAAAAGTAAAAAAATTCACTTTAGGATTAATTTTTCATATTTTAGGTTTTTAGTCGCGTTCGTTTTTAATTTCCGTTCTCGTTTTTGTGATTTAAGCCTAATTGCCTTAATTTTATGTTCCCGTAGACTTAGGATTTCATTCTTATGCCTTATTTATGCTTCCCGTAGAATTTTAAGATAATCATTTGCCTTTTTATGCTTTCCCGTAGTTTTAGGTTTAAATTCCCGTTTTCGCGTTTTTCTTAAATTGCTTTTGTTTAGGGTTTTCTGTTATTCGTTTTTGCATATTATTAGTAGTTTTAGAAACTCAACTCCATATCTTTTCCATTCAATCATTGATATTCAAACCGACTCTCGATTTTCAAATTCACGCCTCGTTGGGAAGAACGACCCGGGTCCGGTTTTAAACTTTGTGGATAACGAAGTGAGAAACCGATACTTCCGGTTTACTATACTACTATCATTGATATTATCCTATTTGTTATATATATTTATATATTTATTTATATATATAGTAAAAAGATAATCAATCAGTGCCCCTCTATAGAAAGATAAAAAAATACTCGTTGCGATGGTGTATTTTTTTTCGTTTAACTATTTATCGTTTGCTAGATATTTAAGTTTTAAGAAAAAGATGGGAAAGTGGATGATGAAAAAATGAGTGGTTAGGATTAACCCATTTGTTTTTTTTTGCCCTTGTTTTTTGAGGATCTCAACTCTATTCATATAATACTAATAGTAATGATCAAGGAAGTAAATATAAGGAATCAAGAGGTATGCGCGCACGGAAATAGGATATATCGAGGAGAGACTCTAAATTTTGAAAAACAGTCATGGTCTAGGTTTTGAAAACGACCCAGTTCTCTATGACGTGTGCTCTGATACCAATCTGTTAATTTTTATCAATGTAAATATCCATCTATTAAGTTAGATGCAATGTACTCTCTATCTATTATATATGAACCACCTTTTTCAGGGAAATTTTTCGCTTTGTTACATTACTTACCTTACCAATATCTTAATATGCAACGCAACTTGCATAACAAAAGTTAACGAGCTCACGCAACCTACCTATGGCAATCCTATCTTCATATATGTCAAGCAAACATCATAACATGACAAGTCAATATCTTAATATCATTTTTACAAAGTACATTACTCATATAATGTACCATTTGCAATGTTATATCAAGACAGGCCTTAAACCGTTATCGTATACCTCTAAAACCCTAATTCCATGTAAATTTAACATCTAAAGTGAATGTACAAGATACTAAAGCATATGTACAAGTAATATAACATCTCAATTGAAATATAAACTCCCTCTAAGTCAAGGTACAAGTCCTTAAAAGCACAATGTACAAGTCATTAAGCATGACATCCAAAATAGCCATTTTACCCCTGTTTTCCTAATGAATCTTGTACAAACTATTAAGTACAATGTACAAACAAGAAATGCTCAACTTTTAAACAACATTTCCCTCCATTTCAATCACTTAGACTCATTTAAAACTCAAAACCCTAAAACCGAGCTAGTTTCTAAACCATGACCCATTTCTTTATTTTTACCCATTATTAACCTAAACCATTAATCAAATTAAGTTATAAACACTTAATTACAACATTGTACATGAAATATGAACCAAAAACCCTAACCCGAGCAAGTTTGAACTCTATACTCATTTTCCCTCCTTTATACCTATTTTGAAAACCAACCAAGCACCCACCCACCTCCATGACTCACCTACTTCAGCCCCTAGCTGCTTACAAGCACCTCACTTCATTCCTTGGTCACCAAGGAGGCCTTGTCACCTCCTTTCTTTCTCTTATATGCCGCGACATCACAAGGACCAAACAACACCTCAAGGCCAGTTTCTAGCTTATGTTACTCACCATACTATATCTTCCTTGTCATTGCTACTAGGTTAGACACTTATCACTCCCTTATATGCTAAGAAAACTTGCTCACCAAGTGTTTCTAACCCTATATAAGTTGAAACATACACATATATTTAAACCATCCCCCACAACTTCTCTCTTACCCACAAATGGAGTTCTAATACTTCCATAGAATAAATAGAAGATCAACAGAAGTCCCAAGACCAGAAGTAAAGCAAATAAACCAAAAAAAGAAGCCCCAGAGTTGTTATTCTAGGCGTACGAAGCTAAAAGTCTCGATTTCGACTTGTTTCCAAGCTATAAGCTCAAAACCATGTTCCATAAGCTCACATTCTGTTTTCATACCCTTATAATGTTCATATGATCATGCTTAAACTATTGTTAAAAGCTTTGAACTCAAAAACATATGTGTTTTACCTTTTTGATCCAAACCAAGCTCATGAAACCCTAATTTCATGTTTCTTTGCTTAATCTATAAGCTAAATGTTGGAAACACAAAAAGTTTCGGTCACTTCTAAGTTGTAATAGGTCTTAGCTCGTAGATTGTGTCATGATAAGTATAGAAGCTAATCCGGCCCAAGGC
>BQNB010099712.1:6845-24866 GCA_026074375.1 Tanacetum coccineum | reverse complement strand
TTTTTTTCTAGCAATTTACTTTTTTTTAACAACTTAAAATTACAAAATTCCTCCTCCCCTCACTAACGGCTATCAAGTAACCTCCGTTAGTTTTTTTAAATTTTACGAAAATAGTCCGTCGGGTCAGTCGTTACTTACCGAACGTTAAGTAACGACCGTTTATCCTTTGCGCCCCGCGGCGAAGCGCGGGTAATCCAACTCGTTTATACATTGCTAACTTAACAGTTAGTTTTTACAAATAAAAATGATATACACTATAATAACATACCAAATTAGCATGACGTATAGTTACCGCTTACACATTAAGTCAACACTCAATATAATATGAACGATGGTTAATCTGTTAAATGGTAAAATTCTCGTAAGTGATTATATTGATACGGTACTTATTAGCAATATAGATACATAGGAACCCTAATGACCGACGGTACGAGATAAAACCATGCATAACTTACTTGTAACTCAACAAAGGTGTATTTATTGATGAAATAAAATAGCAGCCACATGATTATATTGCTTCATGACTAATAATTAAATCACACAAAAACAATACGATATTGAGTTATTGACCTATTGGCTACTTGTTGGATTGATACATTTATGACAGTCGCCACCTTTGTTTCACATTGTAACTTTAGAGGGTCATAATTATATGTACAAGAAATCTACTTGGAGTATTTTACTGATAAATATTATGCTTATTGATACTTGAGCAATTCCATGATAGTTATGTTGTTTGTAAATTAAATAAACCTTTGTATTAAATAAACCCTAGATTTAAGATTCGTTCTTCCCCAGTGACTATTATTCGTTCATTCCCAGGCATGTAAAAAAACACTATGGTTTTTGCCCCAGTCATGTTGTATAAACCCTAGAATTACCATTACCATTTGTATAAAACATTTTCAGATAAGGCAGTTTCAAATATTTAATCAGCCTAATTGGTTACACCATTAACACACCCAATCAAATACAAACATGTCCGTTTCTTAAAATTAAGATCAAAACCAATATACAAGAAGGTATTTATTTTAAAAATAATTCATTTAAGCATGTAGTAGCATCTAATATGATAAAATATAAAATAAACCTATAACTCATGCGATCATATTATAAAACTATTCCATAAACATATCATTAAGGAATGAGTTGTTAATGTAATTAAAGTCAAGTGAATTAATTGTATATATAAGATATCCTTAAAACTCATTATGTTTCTTATCGAAAAGTAAAAAGATCATTACACGCGTTTCTTTATTTGCCTTTTTCTTCCTCGAAAATTCATTATCCGTTTCCAGTATTCATACATCGATCAAAGAATTAACTCGGCTTACTACCAAGTACTGTACTTGAGGCTGTACGGGTGTCTAATGCAATACATCATCTTCTTTCATCGCTAGAGAATGACAAAACTTCAATCATCTTCGTCATCCGCTAGAGATGACAATAACGTTACATCAGTCTTTCGACATCTGCTACGAGGTGATGAACCTGTGAATAAAAATCAACAATATAAGGACAAATTAGGATGAAGCTATTATTTATATCGACGTGTATAATCGGCAACGTTTGATAAGGATAAATACCTCAACATCAACAACAGTTTTTTCTTTCTTCAAAACATAAACATACTCAAAAGTTGTGTCATTCTTCGATTCCATTTTTTTTACTTCAACGTGTATAATTGTATATTTATGATTTTTAAAACTCATTACGTTTCTTATCGAAAAGTAAAAAGATCATTACGTGCGTTTCTTTATTTCTTTTCTCGAATATTCTTCATCGCTGTCTGGTTCATCGATCAAAGAATAAGCTCGCTCCCTACCAAGTACGGGTACTTGAGGCTGGACGGGTGTCGATGCAACATCATCTTCGTCATCGCTAGAGATGACAATAACATCATCATCTTCGTCATCGCTAGAGATGACAATAACGTCATCATCTTCGTGATCGCTACAAGGGGGATGAACCTGTGAATAAAATCAACAATATAAGGACAAATTAGGATGAAGCTATTATTTATATAGACGTGTATAATCGGCAACGTTTGATAAGGACAAATACCTCAACATCAACAACAGTTGTTTCTTTCTTCAAAACATAAACATACTTAAAAGTTGTGTCATTCTTCGAATGAGTGTACATTCCCGTCGAAAAAAACCCTTTGGTGAAAATTAAGAGTATGCGTGACAAGGGTTGACATGAATAAATGAGTCAATCAATTAGTATCAATCAATCAATTAGAGCCAGCCATGCGTTTTAAAATGTTAAAATCAATCTATACTACTTTATAAAGCATTTAGCCCATCTATTTTAGAATTTTAAAAAATTAAGTAAAAAGGATTAATTTATTGGAAAAGATGTAAAACCATTAGAAAATGTTCATCACACGCATTTATAAACCTTTAAAATCCTTTAATAGCCAACACTTGTAACAGCCCAAAACATGTAACAATCAATTAAATGGTAAAGTTGTAACGGCTCATATACGTTTTTTAATACAGTCAACTTGTAACTGCTAACATTGATATTGCCATCAATTCAGTCAAATTGTAACTGCTGCATTCATGTGGTCCATTTGTAATGGTCCATTAAACATCATTTAAGTGTAAACCACAAACTCAAATACGAGTATAAAAACCTAACACACTAACAAAATTCATTACACTATTTTCATCTCTTTATTTTATCTCTTTTAAAAACACAAACACATTTCTCTTTCTTTCTTCAAACCATCAAATTCCGCCGTCTCACATATCAGATTTTGCCGCCACTACCATTTAGTTCTGCCGCCACCTTTGCCAACATCATGTGCCATCAGCCGCTAGCGCAACCATTGTCTCCGTCGTCTGCCAAGCTAATAATCATGGCTTTGGAGGAATACGGGTATCAAAGAAGAAGAGGAATACGGGTACCAAAGAAATAGAGGTCTTCTTATTCCGGTGACGTTATTTTAAAAAAAAGGTGATGAAGGTTTTGTAGATAAATGAAGAGGGTTTAAGATGTTTGATTTAGATGATTTTGTTAAAATGTTTGATGACATCATGGTTAATTGTTGCAATGATAATTTCAAGAAATGTTGAGGGATTACATCGTTGATGTCAAATGCTAAGGTTTGATGGATTTGGATTCTTTTAGGGATAAAGTCTTATGAATTAATAACTTTTGATGAAGTGGCAGAGATTTTTAGTTAATTTTTTTATCATGTTATGTTAGTAATTTGGTGATTGTAGTTTTGAATTGATGATCGATGATGATGATGATGATGATGATAACCCGTTTGGGGTTTTATTTTGTCGAATTATTAGAATTTTAATATTTGATTTGTGATTATTGGGGTGTTTGGAATTGTTCAATTTACTTAACTACTACTTACGTTCTACAGTAAAAAAAATTTCTTTTTATTATGTAGTGATTGTTCACTGTTAAAAATAATTATTGAATTTGTCCAAGTTTATCATTTCCAAATCTTAAAAAAAGAATAAGCAATATCATTAAAAACGTGTAACCGCTTAAACCATCATTGTAACGGCCTCTAATAATTATTAAAAACATGTAACCGCTTAAAATCATTACTATCAATAATGATTATTAAAAATGTGTAACCACATCCATAATATAAATCCACACAAACCATTTCATATCTCCCACACACAAATGTTTTTTTGTTACAGCAAAAATAGCCTCTCAATATACCATCACTTTCACTCCTCAACTCTTACTGGTACTTACCGCAGAGATTTTTATTTTTTCGTTAGAAAAATGCTTAGCCGGATAACATTTGTTCGCCGTAAAATATAGTCACAGGGTACCCGCCGCCGCATTGCGCGGGTACCCGGCTAGTTAGTGTTAAAATGTTTCCACCCTTTTTGTGTCCAGCCATTAATGAGCCAGCCCAGTCAACCCCTTCTTATAGCTGTATGCGTTTTATGCATGAATGAACCAGGCATGACTACCTTCCAAAAATGAAATTCAGTTTTTTACAATTTTACTTTCAAGAATTGTGTCAAAATGTTTTATATATTAGCATAGATGTAGATTTATTTACCAAACAGTGCGTTTAATAGCATGTAAGTTATCTATATAATCCAATTTACATATGTTTCTAGACCTTGAATTCAATATATAGTTTTGTTATGGTGATGTATTTAAATATATATATATATATACCCACTGGCACATGGTATATGGGTGGATTTGGTAGCAAAAGGTGAATCAGGTGGCCAAAAACATTAAGAATCTTAATAAAAACATCAAACACAGGGGAGCTAGTATCATATATCACGAATAATGCTATCTAACAACATAACATTTTGTGTATCAGTAACATTAGCTATACTTGTGGTCATACTTTTAGCCACCCTTTCACCACTTCCCCATAGAAATTCATCGTCAAAACCATGGTTGGCCTTATCTTTATACATCCAACAGCCGAAAACCGCCACCATGCCTAATACACACGCGGTGGCACCACAGGATGCAGGCGCCTTGATCTTCCATCGTGTCTTAACTGAAGGTCCGAAGAATACTTCACGAGTTATTGGTAAAGCTCAAGGCTTCATTATCCCAGCTGAACAATTTGCACGCTCAGGGTTTAACATTATTTATCTCACTTTTGATACACATGAATACTCAGGCAGTGTTAGTATTCAGGCAAAAAACTTGGGCAATGGTCGAAAAGATGAATTGACTGTTGTGGGGGGTACAGGCTCTTTTGCTTTTGTACGTGGAGTTGCGGTTTTGACACAGAGAGATGATCGTGATACTGATCTTGTCGTACCATATCATATTAGACTGCATTTGAAGTATCCTAATCGGTCTAAAGCGGTACCAGGATGAGTTGCAAACCCTATCGATATGTTTTCTTTTTGGTGTTTAATGTGTCTAATAATTTTGGGAAACTTTGTTTTCCTTGAATGATGCATGATGTTCATGTTCATGTTGTTGTTATTTTCTGCTGGAGGGATATAAAGATGCTTGTACATGTTCATCACAAGTATACAACACATGTACAATTAATTACACAAACACACTATCTATAAAAATTACGATATTCAGTGGGATAATTAACTTCATGAAGATGCTTGACTAATTATACAAACTCGTTAGTAATATTTTTTCTTGAACGCCAACAACTGAAAAAACCAGATCTATAACAAGGGACTAGAGGCAGTTATACATGCCGTATTACATCGAGGTTGGACAAACATTAATGCACCCAATAAACATATACGTAGTAGTTCCATTAGTTTATCAGTAGTGAGTTGAGATCAACATATACCCAAAATTTAGCATAGACTCAATGAACAAATCTTAGCCACTCATTTTTTCATCAAAATAATAAAAACCTACTTTCCACCTCTTTTTTTAAAATAAAATATCTTGTAAATGGTAAATCGTCAAACGACAAAAAATACACCATCGCGACGAGTATTTTTTTATCTTTCAGTAGACATCCACTTCGATATACTTTCCAAGAACTTTTTTTCCTATTTTTTTTTCCAGTCACGTCTGAAAAAATCACATGTGATTTCATAAAATCACATGTGATTTTCATAAAATCACATGTGATTGATTTTTTCCAGACGTAACCAAAAAAAAAATTCAAAAAAAATTTTGTCGAAAATATATAGAAGTGCCCCTCTATAGAAAGATGATTTAATTCTCGTCGCAATGGTATATTTTGTTTTGCGTAACGATTAACGGTTTGTGAGATATTTAATTTTTAAAAAAGAGGTGGAAAGTGGGTTTTTTTTATTTTGATGAAAAAATGAGTGACTATGATTGGTTCATTGGGTCTATGCTAAAATTTGGGTCTATATTGAACTTTTGCCTATAAGTAGAAGCTAGCTGAATAACCATATGCAATCATCACTTCTTATATAAATTAAAAGGAAAACTTATTATATTATAAAATCATACAAAAGCCAAAAAAACACCGGGTGCAAATTTAATGCTCTCAACCCGGGTCTGACCCACTCTTTTATACAGCCCCTGACCCGACTATCACTCCGACCCAAACCAATTAATGTCGCTCGACACGTCATTTATTGTTTAGCATACGTGGTGGGTATACACATTAAAACACACAACAAACACCTACAGCACACACCGATCGTCTCTTTCTCTCTCTAACTGATCGTGTCTCTCTCTTTCTAACATGCCGATTGCATTCGATGATATGATTTTGTTGTAGGGTTGTCACAGTTGTCGGTTGTTGGGGTTGTGTTCTTGAATGATATGATTGCATTCGATGGGGTTTTGTTCTTGAATGATATGATTACATACGTTGATATTCATGTGGGGTTGTTACGATTGTTGTTACTCCGGGGTTAGTAATTTTGTTTAATTTCGATTTAAGCTTTTGTTGATCTATTCTATTATTTAGGGTTACTCGAGTTATTTTTGTTACTGTAGTGGTTTTTACGTGTGATGCCAACTGGATTCAGTTAATGGATGCTGAACGCGTTGTTGTTTTCGGCGTCATAAATTAGGTGAAACTCAGTTTACCTGTTTATGAACTTGGGAGAGCGTGTATAGTCGAGGTTATACGTATCTTGGCGGGGCAAATACTTGGATTTGCAGCCATGGCGGGTTGACCCTTCTCTTTAGCCAGGGATTCATGGCTCAAAATTCATAACATTGTTGTTGTTTTCATGTTGTGCTTTGATGTGTTGGAAAATAATTTTAGGCTATCGGATGTCACCTACGCTATAGTCACTTCGATGTTGCCGATCTCTTCATTGCCGCCGGTTATGGTGTACGGCGATGTTGATCGGTCAGCGGTTTAGGTGAGTGCGTAAACATCCATGTTTTCGCAAGGTAATCGGTGGTTTGTTCTTGCTTTTTGTATGGTTTTATAATTATAATTAAAAGAACGAACCCTGTTTCTTGGCCACTGTTATGTCGCTCGGATTATGTAGGGTGGACGGATGGTTGAGTGCGAGAATTTCTCGCCTCAGCAACCTCCACAAACGCAAAGGAAGGAAAGCTGGCGCATACAAGCCAGCCTAAACGACCAAACCATTTATCATACGTCACTGTCTATTTTCTCGATGGAAGATATATCACCGTGAACGTCTAAATGTGTATTAAATATCGGGCGATGATGATATTTAGAGAATGTGGTTGTAGCTATGGCTGCCAATGTTGTCGGATGGTGATATTGATTAAAACAGGTTGTGATAAATTTGAAAAGACTCGATTAAAGCCGTGAATGGCCACGTCTTGGCGGGGCGAACTATTAGGTTTGCAGCCATAGCGGGTGTATCTGCTTTGCTCGATTGTTAATCAATCTGAGCCACATAGATACATCTATCTAATATTTCAATTTAGCCTTTTTTGTGAAATTAGGGGCGTTTGGGATTGGCTTGACCTTCTGGCGAGGAAAGCTTAATAAGTATGCAGCCATGGCGCCGTATTCTGTGAAAACCGCAATGAACCAAAATATGGCGTCGTGTTGGTGGCATGTTATTGTATATTGTATATAATGTACAAAAATATGCGATGTTGTGATGTGACGTTCGGTTGGTATACTGGTCGTGAGATGCCTTCATCAAGTTGTGGTAGCCAAAACGCTCGATTATATTTGGACGTCTACCAAACGTATTGATGCGGTCGTCGTAGGACTTCTACATGAAGTTTTACAACTCCCTAGGCAGAGCACCTAACCGTTGTAGTAGTAGTATAGGCAAGACTCGGGGGTTGTTATCGTTCTCTAGGGGAATAGGTTGGGAAGGCTTGATCACCGTCTAACAGAATTTTAAGGGTTGAGAAAAGATTATTTTTGTGTTTTTATATTTTATGAAAGCAGATAAATCTATAGTTTGAGATGTTAGTTTGTTTAACTAATTACTAAACTAATGTCTACTCTAATCTACTGGTGATAACTTTATGATAATTAAATGTATTTACTTAATCATGCATTACTTATCAGATTGCTTCTCCTAATCATGCTGTCTTGTCACACTTGTGATGATCTATGTAAGTATTTTCTAGGTCATGAACAGATTACACGAACCCGCCGTCTATTTAATATTCCGTTAAGGCAACGCACAAGTAAGGTAGTATGAAGACTGTCACAAGGCCCCTAAGAGTATATTAAATGCTTGTGAAATATCTTAAGAGGGATCAACCATATAAGGGGGTAAGGTAGTATGAATACTGTTACCCGATGGTATCCTTTCTACGCACTCGCATTTCCCTAGACGTGTCTACAGCGATACAGACAAAAGCTGGTTTTCTAAAGCCTAATGCGCACATTCATCAACAAGAAGCAACATTAATAGAATCTATAATCCGACTTTCATGCAATCATAAGAAAATACAAAGGAGGGTTTAGCCTCGCATGTTATAATGAAAGCAAGAAGATAAATCAATCACATAACACATACACATATTAAATGATGAACGATAAATAACCTTACTTGAATTAAAACATGGATACAAGGTAGTACAATAGGGTTTTGAGGCCCTAAAGACGACCTATGAAGCTGCTACAAAGGCTAGGGTTCATCTCCCTAAAGTTATACAAAGTTACACACTTGAAACCCTAATATCGGTTTTGTATTTATAGAGATACCGATGTGATGGCGTCGCTTTGTACTCCTGACGCCATCGCCACGTAGATGGTTCTAGATCCACTTTAAGTCGTTCACGTCCTGACGCTGTCACCATGAATGTCATGATGTCGTTGCTTTATAGTTGCGACGCCGTCTGCAGGCTCTGAGTGAATTATTCTTCATGGCTCTTGGTGTAGAGTCGTAGTCTTGTCCGTTTCTTCTCCAAATGAGCCCAAGTCACGTGTATTTCCTCCAAATGTCATCCAAGTGCTAAAAACCTAAAAACAAATGATTAAGCACATAATCTAGGCATATTTGCATGATTTAGGGGGTTAAATGACCCCGAAATAGTGTATAAAATGACACCTCATCAAATACCCCTACACTTGGGATTTGCTTGTCCTCAAGCAAATGAGTTTTTCTACCTAAACAATAACAATATGAGGGTCATTTAACCTACTCTTTAAAAGTAATTTACAACACAACCTTCTAGACCTCGTAATTAAAAGCACGAAAAGTATATACTAGCACCCAAGGTTATAAATAGCGTGAGGCGTGACGTGGCGGCATAGCTAAGCCTCACGCCTTTGCGAGCCATAGTGAGTCATTACGTTTTTAAGGCGTGACTTAAAGCGGCACAAAATATGAAAATATTTATAACTTTATATATTTATATCATATTACAAATATATTAAATTTACAAAAAGTGTCATACATAAGGAATAAGGTCAAGAAACTATCTTTGCATGTAATCTTTTTCATTTCTATATAAAAATATGATTTTTATCGAAATTGAATTCAAAAAAGCCTGTATGCATCATGTTTTATCGCGTCTTATCATGTTTTTTCACTCCTCATCTCACGTCAAGCCTTAAGCCCAAGCCTTGGTGTATTGCGTGGCGTGAAGGTCACGCCTCGCGCCTTTGCGAGGCTTTTGCCAGGCCTTTGCGCGCCTTTTAAAACCATGCTAGCACCTCACATAAGTGTTTGGGATTCTCTATTTCTCTCGGGTGTATAATAAATTATAACATAATAGGAAAACGGAAAATCAACACTCATTACCTGTCATATCATATAAATTACCATATGCTTGGTAAAGGATCAAACTTCCACCGCTAGGCGCAAGCATTATTCATTACTATCCAAGAGGTCTTTTAAAGGGTTGTGGGGTGTAGGTGTAAGATAACATTAATGGAAACGGAAACGGATGGGATACATTTTGGTGGTGACTTTGGGTGAATTTAGGGTGAAAGGGTTAGCTAATTATTTATAAGAATACACGTTGGTTTGGTTGCTAAGCCAAAGACTCAGACAAAATATACAAACTCTACAAAACTCTACACCAATCTCTTTCTTTTTCTTTTCTTGACTCTAATATAAACATAGACATAAGCAAATGGCAGCCCGTACATTTTTTCACTAATTTATATTATTTTTTTTTGATTCTTTTCTTTTCTTTTTCTTATTTTTTTCGTACACTTTTGCCCTGCTATTGCTTAAACATATAATACATCATGAGGGTTTATAGATACACCCCTACACTTGAACTTTTACATACTTGATTATTTATAATTTAACTAATGACCCGATTTGAGATGGATCAAAATAACATGGAGCTTATTGAGCTCTATCGGGGGTAATGAATTACTTCTTCCTCAATTCTTCATAAGATGAATACTACCATAGATCCCAATCGTCCCAAAATAGTATTTATAAGGACAATGACTTAGCAACCGTGTACTCAAATAATTAACTTGGGTTAAAACAATAATTTACTAAAGGTGAGTACATATAAGGTAGGCTAAGGCGATTTGGGTGTAACGATTGGTTTAAGGGTTGACAATGCTCTTCATTAATAGTCCGACTTAATCAAAAAATTACGAGAACCGTGAAAAAAGATAGGCTCGGAGGGTTGTACTAAGGGTATGCTGCACTAAAAATGAGTGCATGGCAAGGGTGTGAGATAGTTATATAGTCGAGGTGACCATCATAACAGTTACAGGTTTAAAACATGGGTTAATCCTAGTGTCTCATATCTAGCAAATCCTAATACTTACTCCGTGGTCTCGGGATGCGTCACAAAAACAAGTTCTAGAATTTAATATAGTACCGGTAGACTCATATAATTTAATACCGATATCAATGCTCCAGAAAAGGCGACCTTGACCATACGTACACATCCGTAATGACGGAATAGACACATATGACTGCATTCAATTCTTAACTCGAGAAAGCTAAAGGTACAAGTTATCTTGGGTATCAATAATGGATACCCGAATTCCTAAAGATCTAAAGGCGAACCTCACATTTTTAGGATGGAATTTTAAGGGTTTTTTTGTGGTAGTCATACGCATTCCTATCCATGAGACGCTATTAATACTTGGTTTTCGTCGGTATGTGACATAAAAAATTTTTTAGTCAAAATTACCTTTTTATGCTACGTTTCGATATATTACCCATCATTTTAAGGAACAAAGCAAATGGAAAATGAAGGAATAGCTTCTAAGGCTTATTTCCTCCTACACTTAAGTTGAACATTGTCCCCATTGTTCTATAGAAGTACTCATAAAAACGAATAAAAGGAAAAGAAAACAAGTAAAAGAAACTAATACTCCCCTGGTTTGCTTAATAATGGAGAAGAAACATGCGATAACTGGTTAAATCGTCCTCCAAGAGTCGTCTAATGAAAAAATCCTAAGATCTTCCAAGCTTCTTCTTGTCAAATATAACTTGTAATCAAAGACAAATACAACTATACCAAGCATAAAATCGGCGGGATAGATATAAATATACAATGAGAGTTTAGGGTTTCGACTCTATTAAAGCAGTAAAGATTGCATGAGAGTAATGATATAATTATAGGTTTTCTGCAGGTTCAAAAAAGAATTACAAATTTTAAATATTGCACATTTTATTTTTCAGAAATACTTGAAAATTTCAAATTTTTACATAGCTGAAGACGCGACGCCGTCAGGATAAATTCTGACGCCGTCTCTAGCGTCTGTGAAAATTTCTTCTTCGTTTTTAATGACAAATTTCCTGCACGCAATTTTATTAGTCAAATCTGAAGAAAGCACTGCATAAAAACCTAGAATTAATCGTTACAATCATATGACTTAAAACTGACACGAATTAATCTAAATAGTTTATTTTAAATGTTTGAATTTGGTTTTTAAAACCGGATATTTCCCCTACACTTATTTTGTTGCAAAATACCTTTGATTGCAAATAAGACGAAGTTATAAACAAACAATGCATGATTACAAAATAATTCAAACATAATAAAACAAACCATAAAAAATTAAAACACAAGATACTAAATTAACACACAACTAGTTCGGATACATAACTGAAATAAAAGTTCAAACATCCAAATCCTAAGCTATTACAAGTCATAATTGTTTCAACAACGAAAGTAATTAAGGAGTACATGATAAAACAAGGATAATCAAGAAGAGCCATCATGGGATGGGCCAGGACGGTATGCATAGCCTGAAGGCATGTGTCCATGGTAGCCATAAGGAGGGTAATCGACTTCACGCCCTGGGAACAAATCAATCTGAAGGTGGGGTTCCAGGTTGTCACGAGTAGAAGGTATTGGAATTGGCGGATAGTGTGATCATACATCCAGTGGGCCGTTCATCCTGCTGCCCCATCTAAGTGTTGAGCCTTCCCCACTGCTCATCTTGCTGATCCATCTAACGCGCTTAGCGAACTTTCCAGTCACATTGGCTCATGTTTCAGTACATGGCAGTAGAACCTTCAGCCCCATCATGACCCTCGTCCCCTTCAGCCTCCTCCTCAGCTTCTTATTCTTCCTTCACCGCTCGTGGTGCGGGCCAAACACACATTTCATTTTGAAGTTCCATAATCACGCCCATTGCAATTAATGAATTCTTTTTAAACATGTGAGGTGGAGACTCAACACTCAATGCACCCCTTAACTTGCCAGTCAAAAACCCAAATGACCTAGCAATCTTAGTAACCAACATCTCTCTATAAAACAAATTCTTGTCCCTTACTCCCTTTAGATATTTGGAAAGCCAATAAGGAATGCTGCAAGCGACCTCGGGAGTGTAGATATAATGGAGATAGTAGAGATCAATCTCGTTGACTCTATGAGTGGTTTCCTTTCTTCATGCGATGGTCGTTGCGATGCAACAATGGGCTAGTTTAACTCTCGGGTCCCTAATGGACGCAACCTTAGTGTTTCCCACATTGAACCCTCCGTCCCCAATGGTCGGCCAAAACTCCATCAACAAACAACTTTCCTTTACGGTATCACCATTTCTTAATCCACTTAGAGTCGCATTCTCCCTAGACAGCCTTTCAGAATACAAACCAACTCTCCATCCTAATTCCAAAAGAGAAATTTCCTTTTGCTCGCCCCTAACCTAAACCTAACACCCAAATGATTAGGATCATACCTATAAGGAGAGGCATCAAACTTAAATGAAGCGAAGAACTCACGAACCAACTCTCGATAGACGGGCTCATTAACACGGAAAAGACTTCCCCATTGAGGCCCGGAGAAGGGGTCGGTAATGATGGAGTTGAAGAATGCTTGATCGAGGTTTTGGCGAGCAAGGGACTCCCAATCAATGACGTCTCCCGAATGGATGGGGCGCCTTGCAAGAGTGTCGTAGTTTAATTGGTGCACCCCACTTTTGAATACCCCAAGTCTTCGGACTTTTTCTTCAATAGAAACCTCTTGAGCCGAGGAGATGCCTCTTTGTGCTCCTTTGTCTTCTGCTCATTGTCTAAAATGAAATCAACACAAAGAATGGACAAAATTAGGATAATACATTAGGTATGTGTGATCAGAGGGTCACGACGGCGTCATGGTTTTGTCTTGACGCCATCAGGATGAATTTTTGTTTGAAAATGGTTTGCGAGGGAAAACTAAGCTATTTTCCGTTAAACCCATTCCCAAACAGCACCCCTCAGACCCACAATGCATAATCAAAAAATCATAACCATTAATCTAATATCCAAGTTGTTTTTATAACATGTGTTTTAGCTTAAATAGATTAACATATTAACACCTTGAGTAACACAAACTCTTAGACTGTGTCCCGCACTTAGCCATCTTCATTTCGGTCCAATTGAATTCTTGGTAAGATTTAATTGGGTGAACAGTGCAATAGAATGGAATTGGGATTGAATTGAGATGAAGGAAAGCGAGAGTGAGAGGAATGAATCACTTACCAATCGAGGATGATTGTGCTTTGTGCTGGCAAAGAATCAGTCCAATGATAATGGTGGAGATAGGCTAAAAAATGTTTATTTGGTGGTGGGGGCGAGTGAGAAGTCTAGCATGGTCTTTTACTTCAATTAATTGCACCTAGATCGTTACGCACGAACGACATTAGCGGAGTTAATCCTGAAGCGTCCAGGATGGTACCAACTCTTCCCTACCTCCGTTGACTGTTAACCTTTTGAAAAAAAAAGTCGACAATTTTTATTTTGCTTCCCCTTAATCCCATCCCAATCCCCCCCGTGTCAAACACGCGGTTACGAACCCCTGAGAGTGTGACAGAGTACTGTGTCGGGGGTCTTGGACATTCTTTCCTTCCTGCCTCGTTGGGAAAGTTTGTTTGTAGAGGGGGGGGGGGGGGGGGGCGGGGGGGGGGGGGGGGGGTGGGGGGGGGGGGGGGGCTAACTCGTTGACTGTTAACCTTTTTGAAAAAAAAAAGTCGACAATTTTTTTTTGCTTCCCCCCGTGGTCAAACACGCGGTTACTAACTGAGAGTGTGAAAGAGTACTGTGTCGGGGTCTTGCCTTTAGTATGGTTATCGTCCTTGACGGTCGGGCAATTATGAGGTGTCGGTTGGGTTGCTACAGAATTTCCTTCGTCATGTCGGGTCTTGACGTTTTGACCGGGGTGGGTTTTGAGAGGTGTTTTTTCAAAAACGGGGTGGGTTTTGAGAGGTTCAGTTAAACATATCTTATCCATAATGGGTTTGTGGGGATAGTTTTGAGGGTATCGTGGAACATTTTTTCGCAGGATCTTCTGAGAATTTATGCCCGGCTAGGGGCTCCGGAATCTCCTCGTCTGGGTATTTTGTAATCTTCTCGATTTTTATCATTATTCTCCCTTATCTTATCTTTTAACATCCTTATGACTTCCAAGGAGAGTTGCATAAAATCGTTGATGGTCACTCTCATATATTCTTCGAGCTGCTTGACTCTTTCTTCCTGATCGAGGATGAAGTTCATCACAATGTGCTCAAATTTTTCTTGACGTGATGGCTCAGAGGGTGGTCGATACATTTCGTTGGTTGTCATCCAAAATACGGTTTTGCTTCTTCCCATTAACGAGATTGCGTCCTTCATAAATGTATTGACTTTATGCTCAATGATTCCTAGTAATTGCTTGATGTCGAGATTTTCATACTTAAGGCTCATTTCAACTGGGATGAAGGCATCGTTTTACCCTTCATCCTCATATTGGGCTAACCTCTCGATAGTAGCCCAAGCCTCGTCTGGTCTTAATTTTCTAAGTCTCCCGCCTGTTGTGTAGTCAATGCCTATCTGGGTGGTGCAGTCAGCATGATCGTATAAGATTTGAACTTGAAGCCATAAGTCAAGACCATGATGAGGGACTTTCCAGAGTAAGTCCTTAAAACGAGCCCATGCTTCAGATAGAGATTCTCCATGATGTTGTTGGAACATCAGGATATCGTTGCGGAGTTTTGCAGTTCTTCCTGGTGGAAAGAATTGAGCAAGGAAACGAGTAGTAATATCCTCCCATGTGGTGATGGATCCTGCTGGAATACGTTTAAGCCAATTGCTAGCTTGATCGCGAAGGGAAAATTAAAATAAACGCATGCGCATTCTTTCCTTGTTTGCACCGTCAAGTTCAAGTGAGTCCATAAGTTTTAAGAAATCCTTGAGGTGTTGGTTTGGATCCTCGGACCGAAGTCTATGGAATGAGCATCCGTTTTGCACCAATCGGATGGTGTCGGATCAAAGAGGTACCACGTTGTTCCCTATAGGGAGCTCAATGGTATTCTTGTAGCCATTGTGGCTACGTTTAGAGTAATCTCTAATGGTATAGATAGGATTCTCGTCTCCCATAAAGGTTGACGAGAATGGATTACGAAACAAATAACACAAAGAAATGATAGACTATGCGGAATTAAAATCTCAATTGAAAGGATTCAAGCGAGTAGAACTAAGTTAAACTATGATCAAAACCTAGCTATTCCCCACGCAGCGGGGCTAAAAACTTGATGTGGTCGTCGTATGACTTCTACACGAAGTTTTACAACTCCCTTGGCAGAGCACCTAACCGTTGTAATAGTAGTATAGGCAAGACTCAGGGGTTGTTATTGTTCTCTAGGGGAATAGGTTGGGAAGGCTTGATCACAGTCTAATAGAATTCTAGGGACTGAGAGAAGATTATTTTTGTGTTTTTATACTTTATGAAAGCAGGTAAATCTATGGTTTGAGAGGTTGGTTTGTTTAACTAATTACTAAACTAATGTCTACTCTAATCTACTGGTGATAACTTTATGATAATTAAATGTGTTTACTTAATCATGCATTACTTATCAGATTGCTTCTCCTAATCGCTGCTGCCGATGTCACACTTGTGATAGATCCTGTGTAAGAATTCTCCCTAGTCAAGAATTGGAATACAATAACCCGCCGTCTATTTTATATCTCTGTTTTTAGGCAACACACAATAAGGTTATTATGCATACAGTTACAAGGCCCCTAAGAGTATATAAATGCTTGGAAATATTTTAAGAGGGATCAACCATATAAGGGGGTAAGGTAGAGAAGATGACTGTACCAGCGATTGTTATCCTTTCTACTCACCGCGTTTTTCCCTAGGACTTGTCCCTACAATGATACAAACAAAAGCTGTTTTCTAATCCTAACTCGCACATTCATCAACCATAATCAACTATAATAGGGTCAACAATCCGACTTCATGCAAGCATAAGCAAAATACAAAGGAGGTTCAGGCTTCGCATGATTATAAATGAAACAAGAAGAAAAAATCAAATCACACAACAACATAGAACATAGTTGAATGATGAATGATAAATACCTTACTTGAATTAAAACATGGAGTCCAACATAGTACATTAGTTTTAAAGCCTAAAATACGTCTATTGGAAGCTGCTACAATGGCTTTTGATACCAATTGTAGACTAATCTAATAACATACTTGATGAGAGGGAAAGAGGTTGTTTTAGTGAGAGAAAGGGTTGGATGAACACTTAGAGAGAGAAAGTAAACATAAGATAGAAAATGTATTATGTGTGAAAAATGAACAACCAACCACCTCTCCAAGGCATGGAGAGGTGTTTATATACTTACAATGGATCGTGGGCTTGGGCCTTCATGGGTTTATCCATGGGCTTTTAGCTAACTAGCCTAGTAAGTTTCCAAAAATTAACTTAACGAGCTAACTACAGTTATCTATGGAAGTGACCGACACTTTCGTGTTCCTAACAATCTCCCCCTAAGGGAGGTCACTCCATTTTACAAAATTTTAAGTCTAGCATACTATGCTTTAGTCTTGAGCTCGTAGTCTTTAACTTCAATCATTAACTTGTGATTTGATGTAGTGATCATTGACTTTAGGCGTGAGCTTGTTCCTTTGACTTGAATGTGAAAATGTGATCTTGAACATCTTGAGATCATCAACCAAGCATAATCTCATCTTGCCATCTTGTAAACTTTGCCATCTTGTGAACTTGTGACTTTTAGACCGACATGCTCATGCCTTTCTTGATATATTAACTTGAAAAGCTTTAATATTGCATCTTTCTTGAGGTTCTTTAACTATAACACTTCGTCACTTCAAGAAAGACGTACGGTATCAGAGTAGCGGAAGTCTTGAAACATGTACTTGAGCTTTCATGATGTCTTTATATTTGTCGGTCGGGTATGAGCATGTGGCTATGAATCATGACTCGTCAGGAATCAGCTGCACCAATCGTCGGGAGTACCTACATGTTTAGGTTAGTGATAATCAACAGTTATGGATGAGAGTGTCTTTGTCACTTCGTCGAATACGGCTGTAATAACCACGGTTTCCTGTTGATCAGTATAAATACTGCCTGTGATCAGGTAGAATTCCGAGGAATCTCTTTGACAGGGTTTCGCAGCTGCACTAGCCGTTCTCATTACCGGAGCGTCTCAAAGCAGACAACACGGTATGAGTAAACCAACAAGATGAAGTCTCACCGATTGAATAGAAAATCAATTTGAAAATCAATCGACGTGTCACTTGCTAAAGTGGTTTTGTGACACATCGAGAGTATTAATCATTTCAAAAATTCATCATCAATCGTCAATTCATAACCTGGAACAAGTTTGATTCTTATAGAATCGCACCATCGTTTCTTTCCAGTTGTCACAAGTTTGATTCATATAGAATCGCACAAGTCACCTACCATGAGCTTGTTTGATGTTGGCTCAAGCAGGATTTCCATCTTCA